>MU666061.1:0-17777 GCA_026770625.1 Nicotiana glauca | reverse complement strand
TTGGTAAGAATGCGCTGATACTTGAAGGTAAGATTAAGTCATAAAAGTCAATAATTTCATTTAAATCAATTTAACTCAAAAGGTTAAGTGAAAAAGAAAATCTCATATTTTTGGGCCCGTGCTCAACACGGGCTAACTTTTACTAGTAAATAGTATAAAAGATACTACTACTTTTGGCTAACTACTTTGCCTAATTTAGGCATTTTCAACGTCAATTATCTGAATTGTTTTCATACTTTAACTGTTGAGGACATTATTTTTCTATTTTCAGCACCATAATTTACAATCTCATGTCACGTCAAAGAAATTAATTTGCAATTATTTCTTTAAATAATTAATATATGGAAGCTGTCTGTATAAATCATCCAGATTTCTTGAATGAATTTAAGCTTTTTTGGTTTTGATTTGATTGCATTATATATATATAAATAGCAAAATACTACAGTATTCACTGGTATACACCTAATTTTCCTTGAGAAATAAGATTGATTTATGGTTTTCTTATAGATAACATCATTGAAGGGGGCGTAGAAGCGGCCTCTTGCACAAATGCACGGTAATATAAGGCTGCGTAGAGTAGACCCTTATGGTCTAATCTTTCTCGGACTCCGCGAATAGCGGAAGCTTAGTGTATATGGCTGCCCAATATCATTGAAGGGAATCTTGGAGCAGCGATAAAGTTGTCTTCGTGTGACCTATATATCACGGGTTCGAGCTGCAGAAGCATCCACTAATGCTTGCAATAAGGTAGGCTATCAACATCACACCCCTTGAGGTGCGGCCCTTCTCGGAACCTTGCGTGTACGCAGGATGCCTTGTGCACCGAGTTATTTTTTTATTATATTTTTTATTTTTATATATAGACAACATCATTGCAATTTTCCTATTTACCCTTTTTTTACTTTTTCCCCCCAAGAGATTCATGTTTGATTCTGTCTAATATCTTTTGAAAAGAACCCCACATGCACACTCTTAAGAGACATTCCAATTTAGACGAGATCCTTAACTTATTATTTTATTTGCTAATAAAATAAGGAAAGACATTAAAAAATATAGAACATTTGTTTTTATCATGATTCAAACGGCTAGAAAGTTAAGAGCAAAACTTTCCAATATTATTTTATAATGAATAATGGAGATATATATTATTGCATATGCTCATGAAAAGGAGACAACCAAGTTGAAAAGAAAGACCAATTGTTAGACATAGTATAATTAAAAAGAACTATATAGAACTATGCAGCTTTTGATTGGCTGTTGGGAGTGGAGAGACACCGAATAGGGAAGCGGCGCATCATACGGGCCACTTTTAATTTTTTAAAATAAGTAAATAGAATATGTCAAGAATAATATGGTTATTAAACAAGATTACAATCACATTATTGAGACATCTAAGTTGATCGTAAACAAGAAATATTTTTATGTTATACTTTCTTCTCGTTTCATTCTATATAAACAAATGTTTTTACTCTTCTCACCTTTCAAAGAATTCGAAATAGAAAAGGATAAGAAAGATCGTCCGTACCTTATTTAATTTGTGCATCTTTTTTATTAATTTTGAGTTCTGCGGCTAGAAAAGGGTTAATTTTTTATCGTCAAAACGGTCAAAAGTCGAGCTCTTCCAACAGATTACCAATCGAAAAAGGAGGGTCAAAAAATACATGATCGCAAATAATTTGTTGCTGAATCGGTTGGAACTTTCCGACGAATTTAGTTGCAAAATGAAAAATTAAGGACGCGTTTGAATTTAAGGGATTTGCAACTGAATTGGTCGTTAAATTTTCGACTGATTTGGTTGCAAATTTAAATAATAAATAAATACATAATTAATATTTTCAATTGATCAATTGACCGAAAATTTAAATAATAAAATTAATGTTTAACTAAATTTTTCGACGAAATCATTGTTATTTTTCTAGTTATACGGACGTGTAGCACGAAATTTAAAAAAAATCACAAACTTAATTTGGCCTGGCAGACTTTAATGTAGAATTTGCGTACGGTATAAAATATGTCATGATATTTCTATTGCTATAAATAAAGTATATCACTTGAGTAAAATAAAAAGTAAAGGTATTTTTAAATATAAAAATATGGTTATTCTTTTCAAATAGACGAAAAGGTAAGACAGTAACATACAATATCTCTTAAACACAAATCGAGATATTGTGTCCAATCAGTAAAAACAGGCAGCTCGGTGTACTAAGTTTTCACTGTATACGACATTCTAAAAAATGTCGGATTATTTATATTTGCTAGCCGAAAAAGTATATAGAACTTATATAATTTTTATATAAAAAATATATAATGTGTGTGTATATATATATATTTTATATATTTTTTCGATTATTATTTTTATAACGGTTATATAGTATTATTTTTTCGATAAAAATAGAAAGTGATAAAGGAAAAAGAGCACAAGATTCTTGAGGTTAAAAAACTGAAAGGAGGCAAACTCAAAGAAAAGATAGGAAGCTAAGAGATTATATAGGAATAGTCCTATTTTATCCTTATCATGTTCCCCATCCTATTTACATTCTATTCTAATCTTGTCTATTTGTCCCTTGCTATATAGTGACTTTATTTATTGTAATTAGCCTCTCCCCTCTCTCTCTTTTTTTTTTTCCCTTTTTCTCAAGAACATATATTTTATGCATATTAACTAATAAAGAGTATTCCAGTGTACTAAGCTTTTGGTAGATTAATTAGTGTTTGATGAGAGTATTTGAAAAGAGGTTATTTTGTCCCTCATTGAAAAAATGAAGAAAAATTGTGTTTAAAAGCACTTCTTTGTCTTATATAGTTTGAATATTTTTAGGGTGTTTTGGAGGAAAATTAAAATTTGACTATGAGCCCGTTTGGATTAGCTGATTTGAAGTAGCTGATAAGTATTATGTGTTGAAAAACACTTTTAAGTGTTGAAACTGATTTAATAAATAAGCAGTTACGTATTTGGGCAAATGTACAGAAATTGAAAACAAGTTGTTGCAGTACTTGATAAAAAAAATGTTGGTAAGCTCTTTTCTGTTAAATAACTTAAATAGCTTTAGAACTATTTACACTTATAAGGGCATAATTTCTTCAAAATTTTAGATTCCAGATCGATTCAAATATAAAATATTCGATTTGTCATTTTATTTTAAATACAATTGTGCTTATATAAGATAATTTTTATGATAAATATAATTTATTTTATGATAAATATATGATCATCAGTTATAACAATTAATAAATTGACAAAAATTTTTCAATAAAAAATAAACCTAAATAGGACAAAATATTTGAAGAAAAACAAACACCGTCTTCATCACTACAATACTTAGAAAGCAATACACAAAAAATTTGATATGTCTTCATTTATTACATGCAATTCAAAGATTAATACACAATCACATAGATATAAATATGCAAAGGAATAGAGAATTTGCTTATCTTAAATAGTCAATGAGAATTGCAGACTTGAAGAGGCGGGATGCGGGGGTGTTTAGGTTGAAAAATACTTGAGGCAGTGAGTATCGATATAGGAGTTTTGTTCTAAAAAGAATATTTTAAGGATAAAATAGTAAAAATCTTGGTCAAACATAAAGTTCTTATAAGCTAAAAATTGATAAGCTCGGGGTGACCAGCTTATGGTTTTTGACTTATTTTTAACTTATAAGTACTTGGATTATAAGCACTTTTAACTTTACCAAACGCGTAGATAAGCCGAAAAATGCTTGTAAGCTAGTTTGACCAGCTTATAAGCTTAGCCAACACCATCTATATACTTGGGCTTTTGTCACGACCCAAGCTGGAGGGCCATGACTAGCACCCAGCCATACTTGCCGAGCACAAATGCACATTTTATCTAACTTTCTTTATTATCTGTTAGGGCTGACGAGATCAGTATAAATAGTAGACATGGATCATGGACAACCAACAATGAAAGATGATGGCATGAACATACATAACATGGGATGACCAGACAATCAAGAAACTATATATAAGGTACGAGCTACCACGCTACCATGAAAGACTATACAACAAAAACCTGCCGACAAGGCATACCAAACTATACATGAGTCGACACCTGTCTATGAGCCTCTAAAGGAACATAAGTGCTGCAACATTGTCGGAACAGGCCCCCGACATACCCATAATATCTATAACAAAAATTCATACCAAGACCACGGCACGTCCGAAGAAGGGATCTCGCCAATCACCACTGAATTGGACAACCTATTATGGTGGGAGCTGCGTCTGCCTGTCTATTAGGACCTACAACACGACATGCAGAGTCCACAAAATAAAAGGACGTCAGTACAAATAAAGTACTGAGTATGTAAGGCAGGGAACCATAAGTACGAACAATAATGTAAGTAGGGATAAAGAATATACAATCTGTAACATCTGGATACTTCTGAGGGCTACTGACATGAAATGCATGATACTTATGTATATATACATAAACTTTTAAAACATACGCCTCTGTGGGCATCATCATCATTATATTGTACCCGACCATAATAGGCTCAGTAAAAATATACCCCGCCATCATAAGGCTCGGTAGAATTACACCCGGTCACATGGAGCTCGGAAAATCCAACTGATAAGTGATTGCACAATAAGTGTTGTACCCGATCGACTATAGCGCGACTCGGTAGAGTAAAATAGATACATATATATATAATGCATGCTTGACTCATGGAATCACGTTCTAAACCTTTCGAAGTAATATAAGGTCAGTATCCGCTGTACACGTTATTAGGACTAACTCTTCACCATGAACCTTATAAGAATCAGGAAGTACCAACAACATTAATAACATAAGAATAAGAGAAGCAACATCAACATCAATTGTTCCATAAGAGGGGAAACAATGTAAGTCTTCTAAGAGTAGAGTATCTTTGGAAGCTCGTTCATTACATTATGTACAATCGAAGTCATGCAAAAGAAGGAAAGGTATAGCCTCACATACCTTGTATATACTGCCTAACCTCAAGCTATGCAAATATCACGACTCCTTAGTCTACAATAGGAGAAATGACACCATCGTTAACGTTTAAGCATCGTAGCTATTACATACTGACCACAACCTATTTTACGATGAAATGGACAGCACCTCCCCTATTTATATGACTTCCCACAAGCGAAAACAATCACGAAACAGCGCAAACGACATCAATGTTAATCATATTGAGCCTCCCAAAATAGTCCACCAACCGATAACATTACTACCAAGCCTTTCGATATATATTTCACAAGTTCTAGCTTCAATGACTTAGCCGCAACTTGGATAATCTTAAATACATGTAGAGTTAGAGGTTCCTTACCTTTATATAGAAATAACAACTCCAATTTGACCTTAATTGTCCATGAAATACCCCTCCAATGCTGCCACAACAACAAGGAAGCGAAACTAGCAATCAATTAGGGGTTTTCAGTACTAGAATTACTTTAGAAGGCTTGAAATAACCTAGGGTTGATATTAACAACTTTAGAGAGTATTTACAGAACATAAACCCCTTAAAATAACCTCCCACACGAGCTATAACAACACAAAAATGAGCAACAACAAGAAGAACAAGAAACTTACTAGCGCCACAGGATTTCCAACACTTGATTTGTGTTGTTTGCCCTTTGTTTGGGTCTTGAATCTTGAGAGAACCTTGAGATAGTATTTCTAGGGTTCTAAGGTATAAATATAGTGAAAAAATGACTTAAAATGGGTTGGAGGCATCATATATGTATCCAAATGTCTTAAACCGCCTAAGTGGGCCCCATAGAGAGGTGCTTAGTGCAGTCTCGTAAAAATACAAATATTTTCCTACTACGAGATCGTATCGATGAACGGTTTAATGTGTTGGAAACTAGACTCATAGATCTTCAATTTGGTGGGTATATCACCTCGTAAATCAAAGTAAATTGGGAGAAAATCTTAGTAACATTTGACTTAATGTTTAAGTAAAATTATGAACCAAAGTTGCGACAACTTTTGTCGACTTTTGTTTCAAAAATCGTTTGACTTCAAGACTTATGATACATATATTATATTATTCAAATACCTTAAAACACGACCGCTTGAGTGTATTAAGCACCTCTAAGTTTACCCGAAAATACGGCTGACAACATCCTTGATTCGTTTAACTTCTATTGCTTGTTAATCACCCTTATACACTCTTGTATCATTAAAGATCAATAGGGTTAACTTATTATCATTTCAAAGATAGTCGCTTCTTAGTTTTACGTCAACTAAATTATGTATTTAGCTAACATACGTAAATATGAGTTGTAACACCCTCCCCCCTTAGAAATATTTGTCCTCGAATGTAAGGGTTTATGGGGGAGTCCAAATCATCGTGGATTCCAACGGAAATTTCTGGTCAATTTTCCCCTATAAAATGCTCACTAGCAAAACTTGCAAGTAGTTAAGCCCAATGTATGGCCTCACAAGGCTACACAAAGCATTATGGATATGTGCATTATATGCATATCACCATTTTGTATTAAAGAAGAGTATTCTCAAGTTATTGCTTACCTCATAGAGCCGTTTTACCTTCTAATGTATCCTGCGTTCCACCAGCATCCTTGTTATCTTTATTCTGGAATAGGTAAGGATATTTAGACTTCATCTCCTATTCTGCTTCCCATGTCATTTCTTCCATATTCTTGTTCCTCCACAATACTTTGACAGAAATCACATCTTTTGTTCTCAGCTTGCGGATTTGTCGATCTAATATAGCCACGGGAACTTCTTTATATGATAGATCCTCTGTAACTTGTACATATTTGATAGGGATGAACTGAGAAGGGTCTCCAATACATTTCCTCAACATAGATAAATGGAATACCGGGTGGACAAATTCCAATTCGGATGGCAATTCTAACTCATAAGCAACATGTCCAATTCGTTGAAGAATTTTATACGGCCCGATATACCGCATACTCAGCTTACTTTTCTTCCCGAAATGCATAACACCCTTCATCAGTGAGATCCTCAGGAAAATCCAATCACCAACCTCAAACTCCAGATCACAACATCGGGTATTAGAATAAGACTTTTGCCTGCTTTGTGCTGTGTTCAATCGCTCCTGTATCACTTTCACATTCTCAATGGCTTGGTGAATCAAATTTGGCCCATATAATTCTATTTCACTGACTTCGAACCATCCAATTGGTGATCTACATCTCCTCCCGTATAGTGCCTCGTATGTGGCCATTTTAATACTGGAATGGTAGCTATTATTGTAGGTGAATTCTATGAGTGGAAGATGGTCATCCCAATTCCCCTTGAAATCTAGAACACATGCTCGTAGCATATCTTCAAGTGTCTAAATGGTAAGTTCAGCTTGTCCGTCAGTCTGCGAATAAAATGCAGTGCTGAGATTCACTTGTGTGCCTAAACCCTTCTAAAAAGACCTCCAAAAGTTAGCCGTAAATTGAGCTCCTCGATCTGATATAATAGATACCGGCACACCATGAAGCCTAACAATCTCCTTGATATACAACTTCACATAATCTTCAGCCGTATAAGTTGTCTTAACTGGCAGAAAATGGGCACATTTTGTAAGTCGATCAACTATCACCCAGATGTAGTCAAACTTATGATAAAAGTGAGGTAATCTAATAATGAAGTCCATATTAATCACCTCCCATTTCCAGGTCGGAATCTCTATATTCTGAAGTAATCCACCGGGTTTCTGAAGTTCTATCTTTACTTGTTGACAATTGGGACACTGGGCTACAAATTTTGCAATAGACTTCTTCATGTTATCCCACTAATACTGCTCCTTGACATCATGATACATCTTTGTCGAGCCGGTATAGATGGAATATCGGGATTGATGAATCTCATTCATGATCTTCTCTTGCAACCCTTCCACCTTAGGCACACATAATCAGCCCTGGTATCTCAGTGCCCCATCTCTTACGATCTCAAAAGCCATAATTTTACACTGCTGAATGCTCTTTCTCAATCGTACTAAGATAGGATCTTCATATTGCCGTGCTTTTACCTCGGCTACCAAAGATGATTCTGATGTATTATGTACAGTAACACCTCCGTCATCAGAGTCCAAAAATCTAATTCTCATATTGGCTAGCTGATAAAGCTCTTTAGTCAACCCCCCATCTACCTGCCTCAATGTGTACTAAGCCTCTCATTGACTTACGACTGAGAGCGTCTGCCACAACATTGGCTTTACCGGGATGATACAATATCTCAACGTCGTAGTCTTTCAGTAATTCAAGCCACCTGCACTGCCTCAAATTCAACTCCTTCTGCTTGAAGATGTATTGTAAACTCTTGTGATCTGTGTAGATGTCAGCATGGACGCCGTATAAGTAGTGCCGCCATATCTTCAAAGCATATATTACTGTAGCTAATTCCAAATCATGGGTTGGATAATTCTTTTCATGCTTCTTCAATTGTCTTGATGCATAAGCAATCACCTTCCCACGCTGCATCAATACGCACACCAAACCTATACATGAGGCATCACAATATACCACATAACCTTCTGTTCCTTCAGGGAGAGTGATCACTGGTGCAGATGTCAATCGATTTTTTAGCTCCTGAAAACTACGTTCACAAGCGTCAGACCACTGGAACTTGGTAGCTTTCTGTGTTAACTTAGTCAATGGTGCTGATATGGAGGAAAACCTTTCTACAAACTGCTTATAATATCCTGCTAGCCCCAGGAAGCTGCGGACTTCTGATGGTGTTGTAGGTCTCGGCCAATTCTTTACTGCATCGATCTTCTGAGTGTCGACACTAATACCCTCGTCAGATATTACATGGTAAGAAATGCTACTGAGTTTAGCCAAAATTCACATTTGGAGAGCTTAGCATATAACTTACAATCCTGAAGCATCTGTAATACTATCCGCAAGTGACCCGCATGTTCTGCCTCCGAACGAGAATACACTGGAATGTCATCAATGAATACAATCATGAACACATCAAGATAGGGCATAAATATAGTATTCATGAGATCCATAAAAGCTGCTGGGGCATTTGTTAGCCCGAACAACATTACCAAGAACTCAAAGTGCCCATATCTTGTCCGGAAGGTCGTCTTTGGAATATCCTTCTCCTTAACCCTCACCTGATGATACCCTGAACGTAAGTCAACCTTGGAGAAATACTTAACACCCTGGAGTTGGTCAAAAAGGTCGTCAATCCTTGTAAGTGGATACTTGTTCTCTATAGTAAACTTATTCAACTGTCGATAATCGATAGACATCCTTAACGACCCATCTTTCTTCTGCACGAACAAAACAGGCGTACCCCAAGGTGAAGTGTTAGGCCTAATGAATCCCTTATCCAGCAAGTGCTTTAATTGCGCCTTCAACTCTCGCAACTCTGCCAGGGCCATTTTGTATGGAGGGATAGAGATCGATTGAGTGTTAGGTAATACATCAATGCTAAACTCAATCTCCCTTTCAGGAGGAAGGCCTGGGATTTCATCTGGGAAAACATATGAAAATTCATTGACTACGTGGATTGATTGTAGAGCAGGTGGCTTCGCCTCTGCATCCCTAACGCGAACGAGATGATAAATGTAACATTTTGAGATCATTTCCTTGCCTTAAGATAGGAAATAAACCTACATTTCGGTATAGCAATGTTCCCCTTCTATTCAATGATGAGTTCACTAGGAAATTAAAACCTAACCATCTTCGTATGACAGTCAACATTTGCATAGCATGAGGCCAACCAGTCCATTACCATTATCACATCGAAATCAACCATTTCTAACTCAAATAAATTTGTCGAGGTTAGAAGACTACAAATCATCATAGTTCAACCTTTATATACCCTTCTAGCAATCACAGAATCTCCTATCGGAGTAGATACCGCAAGGGGTTTACTTATCAATTCAGGTTCAACTCCAAACTTATTAGCCACAAAGGGTGTAACATATGATAATGTAGATCCCAGATTAAATCAGTGCATATACATCATAATAAAACACAAATAATATACCTATAACAATATCTGGAGATGACTCGAGATCCCGTCAACCTACTAGAGCACAGGTTCGATTTTGAGCACCACTCGAACTCTGCATTGCACCTCTACCTCTACCTCGACCTGTCGACTCCTGAAAACCCCGTGCTGGAGGTCGAACTGATAAGGAAGAACCAGGCATAGATCCAGTCGGCTGAGCCATACCACCACCTCCTCTGTTAGGACAATCCCGAATTATATGGCCAGGCTGTCCACAGGAATAACATGCACCAGAACCTCGATGGCACAGTCCAAAGTGGGCCTTTCCGTACTGATCACAACGTGGTGCTGGGGGTCTCGTCTGACTAGTATCCCTGTGATGTTACGAGCTTGATGCGTGCGAACTCTGACCTAGACTAGAATAGGTAGATTGATCATATCGAGGCCTCTGAAACTGTGGAGGAGAACTAGCTACAGATGGCACCGAACTCCTCGAAAACTGGGGCCTGACACTGCCTCTTAAGTCATTAGAATACCTTGCAAATCTTGCCCTCTTATGCTGGCCCCTATCCTTCTCCCTATCTGCCCCTTGCTGGCGCTTACTAAGCCTGAATACGGTAAATATCCATTCCCTCCACCAAGAAAGCTGTCATGCACTCATTTATTATATGTGGTCCCTGTGAACACGTGATTTTTGCCCTATATGATAATTACTCCCAAAAATCCAAAATAAAATAGTTTTGTGTTTGCTTGCAATTTTTGCGGATTTTGTGTTATTTTTCTCTTATTGATGGCATTTGTGTGTGCATGTTTATTTGTTTAAATTGATGAAAATACAAAAAAATGTGTTGCCTTTGCATTCTAGGATTTAATTTTACGATTAGGAGTAATCAAGTGCGCTTTACAAATACGAAAGATCAAAAAATAATGTGATTTGCATTTTTTAGCCTTTAATGACCAAATTGTGTGATTTTATTTTTAATTAGTATTTAATTTATGTGATAATTATTATTAGGAGTTAATTAGCATTTGAGTTAAAATTTTGATTTAATCTAGGATTTTGTTTTTAATTTAGGATTTTAAAGGAAAAAAGGGGAAAAGAACAAAAAATAGAAGAGGAAACTCGGATCAGGCCAAATTTCCACAGGCCCAAACCAAAACAAAACCCCTTACAGGCCCAATTCAAACACCTTTCCGACCCAGCCCCAATCCGTCACACATCAGACATCCAAACGACGTCGTTTGGGCATGGATAATCTGAACCGTTGATCTCACTTGATCAAACGGTCCGATGATCTCACTTGATCAAACGGTCCGATTCAGCCTTAACATCAACCAAACGACGCCGTTCCAGGTGTCTCGAATCCAAGCCGTTAAACCTAGCTGATCGAACGATCAAAATCGTTCACCTCAACCCGTGTCCAGGCCCGACCTATTCCTTCAGAGACCAACCCGGTCTCAGAGACGTCTAAACGGCGTCGTTCCTCTCAAGTGAAAGATCCAGGCCGTTGATCTTAATTGATCCAACGGCCAGGATTAATTCCTCCCCTTACTATATATTATAACACCCACCCACCCCCTAGACAAACCCCCCGTCTCTCCATCGTCTCTCTCAGAGACGACCCCTCCCAAACCCTAGCCGTCTCCTTTCCCCTTTGCCTGAAACCCAGCGGCGACAATGCCGGTGACCATAAAATTAACACCCCTGAACCTTATAACCACCCCCAATCCAATTCCACCACCCGTTTGGTTCAAATCTTCCTGTAACTTCTCGAATCTTTGTTTGAAGATTCGAACCAAACATGAACCTACCCCAACCGGCCCCAAACTTACACCAGACATTCCCCTGACCTCCCTCGTTACCAAACCACTCTTGGTTTGGTTCGAATCTGGCTAGAAACGTTCGAACCCCAAATTGAACGTAAGAACCCTAGAAATTCCGAACCATGGATTCTGTCCAAATTAAAGGAAGATTTGGGGTCTAATCGACCTTAGTCGAAGTGTTCTCAGTTTAGAACACTCGATTAAGGTCCGTTCGACCTAAAAATGTTTGAGTCTGAGTTAGGTCGTCTGGTTTCTGACTTCTTGAGGTATTTTTCGTCTCTTTGGTTTGTTCTATTTTGGGTTTATTATTATTTGTTGATGTTATTTTATTGATTTTCTTTTCTATTTTCATTTATTGTTTTTTTTCTTCTCCATCTGACCTTTTATTTGGTCTGAATTTGATTCTGTTCGTTGTGATTATATGTTATGAATTATGTAACCGTTTATTTGAGTTTCGTCGATTAGTATGTTATGCTTGAATGTTAGATTAACTTGATAATAATTTAATTTTTGGTTCATTCCAGTAGGTTTACCCTCCTGTTTCTTTTCTGTTCTAATTTTGTGTTGAAATAAACCTGTTGGTATATTCAGTTCATCAGATTAAACTGAATTGATTAGTCATTTGAATCTGTCAACCCCCTTAAAGTTTTTCTGGTTGTTTCTTCTTTTGTTTGCCAATTCAATTAAGTATATGATTCGTCTAGTTGGTTTAAGTTCATCTATTTTAGTAGAATTGATTCTGTTGATTGATTGTGTTAAGGATTGGTTATAGCTGGTGTTTTTAGTTTGAATTCAATTTTGATATGCTTGTGTTGATTAAGAGTCAGTAATGAGATTAATTAGTTAAGTTGATTAGGTTTGAATTGGTTATAGCTGATGAGGCACAATAGGGGGTCCTAGGGTAGAATAAATCAGGGATAGTTAAGGGGTAGTTTGGGGAATTAAATTATCTAATAATTAAACTAGGGCTGCTATTAGACTAAGTGGAAACAATTATTAATGGGAATGACACTTATTGCTGATTTTAAGGGGTTGAAATGTTCACTAACTGATTAAATAATCAGTACTAGGATAATGGGGTAAGGAAAAAAAACTGAAAAGATAATTTGTTAGGGGCAAATGCACTAATTGTGTGCCTATTTAGAGGCTGGAAATCAGAGAGGAAGGGACGTGGAACAGGGGAGATTTTCTGAAAATTGAGGGAAAAAAAACATTGAGAAGGAAAATCCAAAATACCATAGATTCTACTGTTTTCCTGTAAATTTTAGGGAACTTTGAGGTTTTTCTTTTCATTTCTGAAAAACAATTCTTGAATAATCGTAAGTTACAAAGGATTCGAATTGGTTGGTTTCCAAGTCCGAGTCCAAGTTTGGTTTGATTCTAATTCTGCTGGGGTCGTTTTTGGGTTGATGTTGCTAGGAATCCCAACTAATTTTCTTGAGTAGCTGTTGATTGTCTGTTGTTTGCTGTTGCTATTGATGTGTTACTGCTGCTGATCATTCCTTCTTCTTCATTGTATTTCACTTCCAGGTACACATCTGAGATCACCCTGATGTAACTTCAAATTGGAAATAGATGAAGTGTCATTCCAAATCTACGCTCGCATGAGCAATTGCAGCCATAATTTGTCAATAGATTTATAGTTGTTCAACTTTATTTCGTTTGAATAATATTGGATTGGGATCAGTTTACTTAAAAGATTGTTTCGAATTGATATGAATTACTGGATTTGTATTGGACTGTTGAATTTAGAACTTGAATTCCTTAAATGAGATATAGTGCTGTAGTCCAGAATTGGCAGTTAAGTTTAAATCTAATATAGGCTTTGGTGCATATTAAGTCTTTGTGTGATAAATATTTTGATAAATACCTTAGCAATTCGGTTTTAGTAAAAATGCAGCATATTGAACAACATTAGTGAATGATATTCATTTAAATGTTCTTGAATAATGTTAATTCTTAGTATTAATTCTTATATTGATTAATATTTGGAGCAGTGTTCCAACGATTGAGGGAAAAGAAACATATAAGTGTGAGCTTGAACTTGTCAAATCAAATAAAAGTGGAATTTAGTCATATCTTATTAATTTGAGTCAGTAACTCCTTGCTGCAATTATTAAACACTTGAAGTAATTAGAATTACACTCAGCAAATTCTTGGTTAAAAGGATCAAATTATTATTTTGGTTAAGGGTCAAGGCCCAACAGCAGGCTTCAGGGATATTAGATGTAGGGCCCAGGCTTGTTTTCGTTTGGGGCCTGGTCTAAAGTCCATGTTGGTTGATGTTAGAACTGGTTTGCAATTCTTACTCCATTGGGCTTCTTTTGGAGCCTAATGATTTGTTTAGTTTAAAACTTGTCGTTTGATTAGGCCAATAATTTTAGTAATAGGATTCGATTTTCTTTATTTTAGAGACAACTAAATAGAAAACTTTGGCTTACTTTAGCTTGGCTTTAAAATAAAACAAGATGAGCCCCGCCAAATAAGACGCACAAGCTGTCGGGCCCACTATAAGTGTTTGTAAAATTACTTAGACTTCAGGATGGGCCGTTTAGCAAAATCTCACGGCCTTCACCAAAATAATAATACGTTAGTCGCTTTAGGCGCGCCTTTAATAATTTACTCTCTTAAACTCGGGTGCACATTTATGTGACCCAAATCCAAATCTCAACGGAGTCGAAATGTGTCGATAACCACGGGTACATTGATGTAACGTGGTTCAAGATACGTTTTCACAATGTTGTAATTCTCTGTTAAAATAATAATAATAAAAGCAATAAAGAGTTAAAATTTTCACATAGGTTCAAACATGTTTAAAAATCAGATAAATAAGCCGAATATAACATTTAAGCGACCATGCTAGAACCACGGAATTCAGGAATGCCTAATACCTTCTCCCGGGTTAACAGAATTCCTTACTCGGATTTTTGATTCGTAGACTGTGATAAGGAGTCAACTTCTTCCTCGATTCGGGATTCAAATCGGTGACTTGGGACACCATAAATCTCTCAAGTGGCGACTCCATTTCTTAATAACGAATCCCGTTTCGATTGTCCTTTAATTGGAAAAAACTCCCTTTATTATACCCTTCACGGGGTGTAGTAAAAAAAGGAGGTGTGACAGCTCTGGCGACTCTGCTGGGGAAAAAACCCAGAACTTTTGGTTAAGGGTTTAGAATTCGAGCTTGGTATGTTTGTTGTATTTGGCTTGTATATTATCTGTTTTGTATATGATTGGGTTTAAATGTGCAAATGATACTTTTTACCGCTTTAATATTATTTGAATTGTATATATAAACTGTGCCGAAACCCCTCTCTTCTTATCTTTGGGGATGTGCTCGCCGGTCGAGACTTCCTGTTCTGTTAGTGTTATACCTTGAAATAAGAAAGAGGCTCGGAAAGTTTCTAAGCCGACTGGCCTTTTGGTTGCCAGAAAGGAGCTCTTTCCTCGACTCGAGTTGTCCGCTCTAGTACACGGTCTAGAACAAACACCCAGGTTTTAACCTAGTATAACAAAACCTCATGCCGGATCCCTAGTAGAAACGCTTATTTGCATCATGTTGCATTTGACTTAGGGGACTCAATACAGGGGTTGGATCCGTCTAGGACAGGTAACCTGAAATGAAAAGACCATCCTGCTGCATCTTGTTTGTTTTGCGCGTTTATTTGCTTCAGACTTGCATGCTGACCGGTTTTGTGAAATCGGGAATTTTGAAAAATTGTGAAAAAGAAAAAATAATCGTGTAGAGAGATAACTACTCATTTTTAGAAAAAAAAAAAACCAATGTCCAAGTAGTGTCGAAACTCTATCGGATTTTTGAGAAAATAGAAAAATATATATATATTTTTTTATTTTTATTTGCCGATGAAAAGAAAAAAAAGGAAAGTTTTTATTTTTGAAATAGTCTATTTTATTTGCCAGTGAAAAAGAAAAAAAAATATTTTTATAGTTTGTTTCATGTGTCAATAAAAAAAAGGAGTTTTATTTTTCAAAATAGTTTGTTTTATTTTCCACTGAAGAAAAAAAAATGTTTTAAAAAAAAAAATAATATTCTGCTTCATTTGTCAATGAAAAAAAATATGTGATTTGGTTTTCAAAAATAATTTGTGTTTTAAAATAAAAAAAAGAATAATTCGTTTTATTTGCCAATAATTTGAAAAAAAATGTGTGTTTTGTTTTCAAATATGCTTTGTTCTATTGCCGAACTACGCAAGTTTGATTCTCGCAGGATGTGAGATACGTAGGCAACCCTCATCGGGTCCAATCTCCCTTTTGCAAAAATAGCCAAAAAATGTCAATTTTTTTCGGGTGATGCTGTTTTTGTCAAAAATAGCAGAAAGTTCTCGAAAGGAATGCTGGAAGGCTGACTTTGCATAAACGGCCGCTTTGGGTCATTTTTGGATTTTTGACCGATTGACTCACACAGCCTTAAAATCTTCGTCTCCGAAGTACTGAAAGGCCGCATTCGGAAAATCGGATTTTTTTTATTTTATTTTTTGAAAGATGAAAAATGATCGAATCATTTTAGTCAAATAAATTTTACTTTTGCTTGATCATATTAATAAATGTGCAGAATGAGCACGATTCACAATGAACCTTTTTCAATCTTGACTAAAATTCCGGTCCAGTTGCGGCTATGGTGGAATGATTTGGGCAAAGAAGGGCAAGACGAAGTCCAGAAATATCTGAAGGGTCTTACATGTTTGTTGGAAATCCAGCCTCGAGGGGATATTATAAGAGCGCTAGCCACTTACTGGGACCCGACGCACAATGTCTTCCACTTCTTAGATTTTGAACTCAACCCGACTTTGGAAAAAATAGCCGGGTACATCGAAAACGCTGAAATTCCATTAGGACACAAATATCCGGTTGCTCCAAGAGTTGTCGCGGTGCATCGGTTTTTAGATTCATTAAAGATAGTCAGAACGGTCCATAACCTATATTTGGCAAAAAGGTTTTTGTACCCTGAGCTTCATATACCAACGATATGGCCACGTGGGAGGGTTTGACAAGCCAGATAACGAGCTATGCAGCAAAAACAATCGTCGAAAATGGGATGAACATAGACGAGTTGCTTTCATGATAACCTTTTTAGGACTTTTGGTGTTCCCGAGGAAAGACGGGAATATTGACATAAAGATAGATGGGTTCGTAAGTACATTGCTCACACAAGATGAAAGCACCCTTGCACCCATGATAGTATCTGATATCTTCCGAGCCCTCACAGCCTGCAAAGCCGGAGGAGACTTTTTCGAAGGGTGTAACTTGTTGTTGCAGACATGGATGACCGAGCACATGTGTCACCGTGCCCAGTTCCTGAGTTATGGTTCAGCTGAGAAAACCTACATAGAGGAGTTCTATACAAGAATTAATGGGGCCAGTTTACATGAAGGAGTCTCGGCATGGACAACATACTTTCGGATCCTCAACACCAGTCAAATACAGTGGACACTGGGATGGTTACCGGTTGACAAAGTCATATATTTGCCAGCAGCTAGGCCCCATTTTCTCTTAATGGGACTCAAGAGAATTCAAACTTATGCGCCCAATCGGGTTTTGAGGCAACTTGGAAGATGCCAGATAATGCCGATAGATGAAGATCTAAGTACCCAAGTAATTGAAATCGGTCCTGACGGCCAGTTCCCTGAGGCAAGAGTCCGCCAGATTTGGAGCAAATGTCAATATCTGGAGGCGAACACTTGTGTACTATATCGGGCTAAAGGGGAAGTTTCACTCGGATATCACGCTTGGTATAAAGGGGAAGTGTCATGTAGGAGGCCAGCCAAAAGACCTCACCTCCAGGAATTTGCCGAGTCCTCACAAGAGCATTGGGATTGGTTGGCAAAAGAAGAAAGCTACAGGGCAAAAATAGGCAAACTGGAACAACAAGTTAAGGACATGCAATTTGAAAAGAGTGTGCAAGCTGCGGCCGACAAAGGAGAAAAATGGAAATTGACTTAGAAGATTGAGGCTCTCAAAGGTCAAAATCTGAAGTTAAAGACAATTGTCAAAAATCCGGAAA
>MU666059.1:7414-119172 GCA_026770625.1 Nicotiana glauca | reverse complement strand
AGATTTTAGCATGTAAATGGGTAGAAAATTGAGGGCTAGAGGAAAACCTAGAAAATTATATTCTTGGAATTTAGCCACGACTTTGAGTATGGAAGTAAGAGAAAATCATATATTTGAGTTCGTGAGTTCATGGGTAAACTTAATCTTTGAGAAATTTCGGATTCCGGGCTCGTGGGTCCGAGGGCATTATTTTCAACTTTTCGTTCGGGGTTAGGAATTGTTACAAATTGTGTTGTAAAGTTTAATTGAGCATATATTAATGGATTTGTATAACCATTGGCTAGTTTTGGAGCAATGTGCGTTGGTTCAAGCCTTAGGAAGAATGTAGAATGATGGCTATGAGTCTTCGGAGTGAGGTGAGTCTCCTTTCTAACCTTGTAAGAGGGAATCGTCCCCATAGGTGAAATAATTGATTGTGTGCTCCTATATGTGGGGGTTACGTACGCACGAGGTGACGAGAGTCCGTGCGTAGCTACTATTATGCTATTGTCCGGGTAGTTAGTACCCATAAGCATGTTATACTTGGATTATTTATGAACCCATTGATAGCTTGAATTTTTTTAATCACCTTGGATTGGTAAAGGAATTTAAAAAGAGATTAAACATCATTTTTTCCTGAATTGTTAAAAAGAGAAGTTGTCTTATTTGGATAAATATCCCCGATGAATTCTTAATTGGCTACTTGAGCATGTATTTTATGTGTACTTGCGTCGCATGCATGATTCGCGAGCAGGGTATGTGCTTATTTATGGAACGGGGTCGAATGCCTCGGTAGATTAAATAGATGCATCTATGGTTGGGGTCTTTTGACCCTCGGCAGTGCACATTTTACATTCCTGTTGGATCGGGTCGTCGCCTTGGTGTGATTTGCGCATGTTATTTTTTGTTTGGGAATTTTAAATGTGAAATTTGCCTCCGTGGCCTGATATAAATTGATAAGATAATAAAGAATAAACCTTGGATGCCCTTGATTAATTGTTGAAGGTGTTTACCTGTTTTCTGGCTTCGAGAATTATAACTACTATATAAATCTATGATTTTTCCTCGCATTTCTAGAATATTGTAAATTGACCTCCAGTGAGTGTCGAAGTTGGCCATCTCGTCTCTACTTCTTCGAGATTAGGCGGGATACTCATTGAGTACACGTTGATTATGTACTCATACTACACTTCTATGCATTTCTGTTGCACAGGTATATATTCTGTTGCACAGGTATATATACCTCTAGCAGCCTACTAGGCGTAGCAGCACGGATGATTCTGGGACTAGGGGAGCTGCATTGTTCGAGGCGACCCGCAGCTGGTGTAGTTCCTTTTAGCATTTTTATATTTATTCCCTATCCACTGTATTTCGGACAGATGTTGTATTTTATTTTCCTTATCAATAGATGCTCTAGCACATGTGACAACGGATTCTGGGATGATTTTTGAAAGATGTGTACTAGTAGTTATTTCTTAATTTGAACTAAAGTAGAGATTGTTTTAATTATGAAAAATGGAAGGAAAAAGCCTTGATTTTCAAAGGTATTAAAAGATAATTTAATTGACAATTTAGTTGGCTTGCCTGACAGAGGTGTCCGGTGCCATCACGACTCTTAGTGGATTTTGGGTCGTGACAGAATCGGTCCGCCTCATGATTTCAGACTTGTCGGTATGTTCTGGCGGGGCTCGGGAGCCCCGAGCGTCAAACGAGCGAGGTTCGAGCGAAGTAGAAAAATTGAAGAATAACTGAAGTTGCCGCTTCTGTCATAACCGCATCTGCGGTTCTAGGACCGCAGATGCAGTCAATTGTTCGCAGAAGCGTCCAAGGGTAATCCAAGGCAAAACCGCAGAAGTGGCTCCCTAGCCATAGATGCGGCTCCGCAGAAGCGGCTCCTAGCCGCAGATGCGGCTCCGTAGATGCGGGCCTCAGACCGCATAAGCGATCCAGCCCCTTTTTGCCCAGTTTTGCAGATGCGGCTCCCCTATCGCAGGTGCGGGACCGCAGATGCGGTCCACTAACCGCAGAAGCAGAAGTCGGTGGGCAGTAGGCTTCATTTAATTCGAGCTCAAACACTATTTTTATTATTTTACACTCAACCTTGGGGCGATTTGGGGGCTCTTGAGAGAAGGTTTCAGCTTAACATTTCAAGGTAAGTTATTTCCACTTATTATTAGCTTAAATACATGTATATTAGGTAGATTAAACACTAAAAATTGGGTGAAATCAAAGGGTTAGACCTAGGGTTTTAATAAAACTAAGATTTGATCATGAAATTTGTTATGAAATGGACTAGAAATCATATATTATTGATCCTTAGGTTGTATAGAACAACTTCCTTCGAAAAATCTCGGACTTCGGGCACGTGGGCCTGGGGTTGAAATTTAGAAAATTCATGTAAATGGTTGGGGAATTGCTTAAATAGCTAGGAAGTTATCTTGTGAGCCTATATTAATTAGCTCTTACTCCGTTTAACTAGTTCGGGATTTTTCGGCTTCGAAGTAAGGACTTGGGCTCATTCTTGGTAAATAGAGGTGCACGTTGTAGCGAGGTGAGTCTCTTTTCTAACCTTGTAAGAGGGAATTATCCCCATAGGTATAATAAACGAGTATTTGCTACTAAATGCGGGGGCTACATACGTACTAGGTGACGAGAGTTCGTGTGTAGCTACTATGATATTAATTGCTCGGGTAGTTTAGGACCTACATCATACCTAATTTGGAGATATCCTGTATTTAAATTGTCAACATGATCATTTATGACATGGTAGAGATATGAGAAGAACAAAAAGTGAACATATGAATTTGCTGAACCCTATAATAGATTCTTTGTATATGAATGAGCATTTGTGTGCATTCTTGATGTTTTTTTGATATTTATGGATCGAGCTGATCGCCTTGGTGAAATAGATGCATCTATGGTTCATGTCGTTTGACCCTCGGCAGTGCACAATTTATTTTCTGTTGGAGCGGGTCGTCGACCTCGGCATGGTTGTGCATAATATATATATATTTATATGTGCTAAAGCTTAGACATGACATGCTTACTTGATAAGTATTTGAACTTTAAATGAAAACTGAAATATGGTCAAGAACATGATTATTGCTTTTCCTTATTACTTGTTAATTATTGGAGATTTTTATGCTTAGCATAACACCTTATCATGATATTATTTTGACCCTAGTAAGTATAAAGTCGACCTCTCGTCTCTACTTCTTCGAGATTAGACGGGATACTCACTGGGTACATATTGTTTATATACTCATACTACGCTTTGGTACTTAATTGTACATGATCTGAGGTAGATACATCTGGTTACCAGTTCGGTGCATGCCCTTGAGCTGTGGCAGAGACTTCCACGGTGAGCTGCTTCCTTCCTATGCCGTTCAGCAGCCGGATGGAGTCTTCCTTTACTTTTGCTGTCTTTTCTTTATCTCGGACAGTAGGATAGAGATATTTTTTTTGTATATTCTACTAGATGCACGTACTTGTGACACCAGGTCTTGGCACACACTTTGGTAGGATAGTTTTTGGGGTTGTATTAGTTTGTTATTTAATTCATCTATCACTTTTTGGGTTTCGATTTCAAATTTGGATAATTATTTCACTTAAATTCCGCTAAAAATAACATAAGGAGATGGAAATGTTCTACATTGGCTTACCTGACAACAATGTTGGGCGCCATCATGACCTATTATGGAAATGGATCGTGACAACATGGTATCAGAGCACTTGGTTCACGTAGGTCTCATGAGTTATGGGAAAACCTGATAGAGTCTTGTTGATCGGTACAGAGACGTCTGTATTTATCTTCGAAAGGATATAGGGTATTAGGAAAGACTGCTCTTTATTCATTTTCTCTCGTGCAGTGCTTAGTGTACTAAATTTCCCTCTTCTATTCTCTCACAGATGGTGAGAACTCATACTTCTGATGTTACGGACACGGGAGAAGTTGCTCCCCCCGTTGCTAGAGATCGAGGTAGAGGCCAGGGGAGGGCACCGGCCCGTGGTAGGGGACGAGGGCATCCCAGATCCGTTTCAGTTGCACCACCGGTAGATCCTGTGGAGGATCCTATTATTGAGGAGCAGGGCAAGGAGCCCGCAGCTGAGCCTACCCCGACGGATTTCATGACAGCACCGGGATTTCAGGAGGTCATGGGAACATGCTACGATTCATGGACACTATGACTCTGGCTGGTTTATTTCTAGCAGACTCAGCTACTTCATAGGCAGGAAGGGGATCCCAGTCCCCTACTGCTCAGGCCCCAAGTCATGCAGCTGCAGTATATCAGACTCTGGGTGCACTACCCGCAGGTGGGGCTCAGCCAGTTGCTGCAGTGGCACCCTAGCCTAGGCCAGCTGTAGATTGTGATCCACAGAAGTTATTGAACAGATGGACCGGGCTTCACCCTCCGGTCTTCAGGGGCGATCGTCATGAGGATGCCTAGGACTTCATTGACAGGTGCAGGGACAGACTGCACACCATGAGGATATTGGAGTCGCATAGAGTTGACTTCACTACTTTTCAGCTTGAGGGCAGGGCACGTAGATGGTGGCAGTCCTATGTTCTTGGCAGGACAGCAGGTTCTCCTCCCCTCACTTGGGGTCAGCTCACTCAGTTATTCCTGGATCGATACATTCTACCCTCTGAGAGGGAAGAGCTGCTGTATCAGTTTGAGCACCTAGAGCAGGGTCAGATGTCAGTGACCAACTATGAGGCGAGGTTCTTTGAGTTGTCTCGTCATGCACTTATGATACTTCCCACAGATGCAGAGAGAATGCGGAAGTTTGTTGCAGGGTTACACCCTACCATCCGGTCTGGTATGGCTCGAGAGGTAGAGATGGGTACAGGGTACCAGCTAGTGGTTGAGATTGCATGCAGGATTGAGGGTTACCATCTAAGGAGTAGAGAACAGATGCAGCAGTATAAGAGGGCTAAGTTCTCCAGAGAGTTTAGAGGCGCCCAAGCTAGGGGTACAGGTCATTTTGGTAGGGGCTAGCCCAGCAGGCCCCCGGTTTCAGCACCACCACCTGCTCGGGGTGCTCCCGTACGCTCCTATTTTAGCGATATGCCAGAGAGTTCTTATCGCCCGCCAACTATTCAGGGATCCTCCAGTGGGTATTTAGGTCCCCCGAATTCATCCGGTCCACATTTTAGTGTTATGTCGGAGTGTTCATACCGTCCACTAGCTATTCAGGCTTCTTCTAGTGGATCTTCAAGTTATCAGAGTCAACCCTCCGAGCAGTAGGTCGCTGCACCACGGAGTTGCTTTGAGTGCGGGGACCCCGATCACATGAGGAGATATTGCCCCAGACTTTGGGGCAAGGAAGTGCAGCAGGGCCAGCAGCCCATGATTTCAGCACCAGCTGCCCAGCCACCTAGAAGTGGAGGGCAGACGGGTAGAGGCCGTCCTAGAGGTGGAGGCCAGACAGGGAGAGGTCAGCCAGCTATTCCCCAGTCTGGTGGAGGCCAGACAGCCAGCGCTCCAGCTAGATTCTATGCTCTTCCAGCCAGGCCAGATGCATTGGCCTCATATGTCATCATCACAGGTATTATTTCCGTCAGTGGTAGAGATGCTTCGGTATTATTTGATCCAGGGTCTACCTACTCATATGTATCACCTCTGTTTGCTCGTCTCCTGGTTATTTCTCTTGATCCTTGGGCACTCCTGTTCATGTGTCTACTCATGTGGGTGATTCTCTGGTTGTGGATCGGATCTACCGGTCCTGTGTGATCACTTTCTGTGGTTTCGAGAATAGAGAAGATCTTTTATTTCTTGACATAATTAATTTTGAGGTCATCCTGGGCATTGATTGGCTATCTCTATATCACGTCGTCCTTGATTGCCATGCCAAGACTATTTCACTAGTGATACCAGGATTGCCGAGATTGGAGTGGAAGGGTTCCACAGTTGATATGCCTAGCAGGGTTATTTCTTTCCTGAACGTTCGACACATGGTCGAGAAGGGGTGTTTGTCCTATCTAGCTTATGTTCGAGACGTCACCGTAGAGTCTCTGACGATTGATTCAGTGCCAGTGGTCCGAGAGTTCGCCGATATTTTTCCTTCTGATCTTTCTGGCATGCCTCCGGATCGTGATATTGATTTCTGTATTGACTTGGCTCCAGGCACTCAGCCTATATCTATTCCACCATACCGTATGGCTCCTAAGGAGTTGAAGGAGCATCTGGAGGAGTTGTTAGCAAAGGGGTTTGTCAGGCCCAGTGTATCACCTTGGGGCGCACCAGTGCTATTTGTGAAGAAGAAGGATGGGACCATGCGGATGTGCATTGATTACCGCAAGTTTAACAAGGTCACCATCAAGAACAAGTACCCATTGCCTCATATTGATGATTTGTTCGACCAGTTGTAGGGAGCTAGAGTGTTCTATAAGATTGACCTGAGGTCAGGGTATCATCAGCTGAAGATTCGGGACTCGGATGTTCCGAAGACTACATTCTGGACTAGATATGGCCACTGTGAGTTTCTGGTGATGTCCTTCGGCTTGACTAATTCCCCATCGTCATTTATGGATCTGATGAACCGGGTATTCAGGCCTTATATTGATTCTTTTGGTATCGTCTTCATTGACGACATCTTGATATACTCACGCAGCCTGGGGGAGCACGAGCAGCATTTGAGAGTAGTGCTTCAGACCTTGCGAGAACAGAAGCTATATGCTAAGTTCTCCAAGTGTGATTTTTGGCTTGAGTCAGTGGCATTCTTGGGGCATGTTGTGTTAGGAGAGGGTATTAAGGTGGATCCCAAGACGATTGAGGCAGTTCAGAGTTTGCCACGTCCTACTTCTATGATTGAGATCAGGAGTTTCCTGGGATTAGCAGGTTATTATCAGCGATTTGGGTAGGGCTTTTCATCCATTGCATCATCTTTGACCATATTGACCCAGAAGGGTGCCCTATTTCATTGGTCCGATGATTGTGAGGAGAGCTTCCAGAAGCTCAAGACGGTTTTGACTACGACACCGGTTCTTGTATTGCCATCGGGATCAGGGATATATACGGTATATTGAGACACTTCACGCGTTGGCTTGGGATGCGTATTGATGTAGGAGGGGTGAGTTATTGCATATGCTTCGCGTCAACTAAAGGTTCATGAGAAGAATTACCCTGTGCACGACCTAGAGTTGGCAGCGATTGTTCATGCTCTTAAGATATGGAGGCATTATTTGTATGGGGTGTCATGTGAGGTTTACACCGATCATCGCAACTTGCAGCATCTGTTCAAGCAGAGGGGCCTTAATTTGAGGTAGCGCATGTGGCTTGAGTTACTAAAGTATTATGACATTACCATTCTTTACCATCCGGCCAAGGCAAATATGGTCGCAGATGCCTCGAGTAGAAAGGCGGAGAGTATGGGTAGCCTAGCATTTATTCCAGCAGAGGAGAGGCCTCTAGCCCTGGACATTCAGTCCTTGGCTAACAGACTTGTGAGGTTGGACATTTCAGAATCCAGCCGAGTTCTAGCACATGTGGTTGCTCACTTTTCGTTATTGGGGGAGATTAAGGTCCGATAGTTCGATGATCCATATTTGGCGGTTCTCAGAGAGACAATACTTCAGGGAGGTGCCAAGGAGGTGTCTATTGGCGAGGATGGCATTCTGCGACTCCAGGCTCGTCTATGTGTTCCTAATGTTGATGGTCTGAGGAGGAGGATCCTAGAGGAGGCACACAGTTCGCGATATTCTATCCACCCGGGAGTTACGAAGATGTATCTTGATTTGAGGCAATATTACTGGTGGCGGGGGATGAAGAAAGACATAGTGAAGTACGTGACTAAGTGTTTGAATTGCCAGCAGGTCAAGTATGAACATCAGAGACCAGGTGGCCTACTTCAGCAGATGCCTATACCAGAGTGGAAGTGGGAACGCATCACCATGGACTTTGTAGTCGGGTTGCCGCGGACTTTGCGAAAGGTAGATTCAGTGTGGGTCATTGTGGATAGGTTGGCCAAGTCGGCTCACTTCATTCCAATAGCGACTACTTATACAACGGAGAGGTATGCTCAAATTTATATACAAGAGATAGTTCGATTCCATGGTGTGCTGGCTTCTATCATATCAGACAGAGGCCTTCAGTTCACCTCCCATTTCTGGAGAGCCGTTCAGAGTGAGTTGGGGACCTGTGTAGAGCTTAGCACAACATTCCATCCTCAGACCGACGGGCAGTCGGAGCGGACAGTTCAGATTTTAGAGGATATCCTTAGAGCATATGTGATTGACTTTGGAGGGCAGTGGGACCAGTTCTTGCCTTTAGCAGAGTTTGCATACAACAACAACTATATGGTCGACGTTGTCGTTCTCCTATTAGGTGGTTTGAGCCTGGCGAGGCTAAGTTACTTGGTACAGATTTGGTACAGGATGCCTTGGATAAGGTAAAGTTGATTCAGGAGAGGCTCCACACAGCTCAGTCTAGACAGAAGAGTTACACGGATCAGAAGGCATGTGGTGTATCATTCATGATTGGCGAGAAGGTTCTCTTGAAAGTCTCGCTAATGAAGGGCATTATGAGGTTCGGGAAGAAGATCAAGCTAAGACCAAGGTTTATTGGACCCTTTGAGGTGTTGAGGCGAGTTGGGGAGGTTGCCTATGAGCTTGCTTTACGCCCCCAGTTTATCGAGAGTTCATCCAGTTTTCCATGTTTTGATGCTTCGGAAGTACCATGACGACCTATCCCATGTGTTGGACTTCAGTACTATCCAGTTAGATGAGAGTTTGGGCTATGAGGAGGAGCCAGTTGCCATCATTGATAGACAGGATCGCCAGTTGAGATCCAAGAGGATTTCTATAGTGAGGGTCTAGTGAAGGGGCCAACCGGTCAAGGAGGTGACCTGGGAGTCCGAGGAGGAAATGCAGAGCAGGTGCCCCCACTTATTCAGCAGTCCAGGTACCTTTCTATGTTTGTTTGAGGACGAACGTTTGTTTAAGAGTGGAGAATGTAACGACCCGACCGGTCGTTTTGCATTTTAGAACCCCGTTCCCTTAAATAAAACTTCTCGCGCTTGCTTTAGCTAATTTATAACTTGCGGGGACGGTTGGTTCGGGAGTTGGAAGAGTTTTGAGTAAAATATGCACATTTGCTTCTTTAAAATTTTCTTAAAAGACCAAGTTTGACTTCAGTCAACTTTTTGGAAAAACGGACCCAGATTCGTGATTTGACAATTTCGGAGGGTTCGTGGAAAAATATTGGGCCTGGGTGTATGACCGGAATCGAATTGCGAGGTCCTTAGCCCGAGTAATGAATATTTATTTAAAATTGTTAAATCGAAGTTTTAAGGAATTAAAAAAACTAAGTAATCATTGATTCCCTAGGTATCGGGCTCGGATTGTGGTTCCGAAGCTTGGTTTGGTCTGTAATATTGTTTAAGACTTGCCTGTAGAATTTGGTGTCAATCCTAGTAGTCTAAGGGCGTTTTGACCCGTTAGAAGAGAATTAAGAACTTGAAGTTCAATAGTTTGATTCATTTGGTTTTAGGGGGTGATTCAAGATTTAGCATTGCTTTGGGTATTCCGAAGGTTCGAGTAGGTCCACCTCGTGATTTCAGACTTGTCGGCATGTTCAGGCGGGGCTTGGGAGCCCCGAGCATCAAACGAGCGAGGTTCGAGCGAAGTAGAAAAAATGAAGAATAGCTGAAGTTGCTGCTTCTATCATAACCGCATCTATGGTTCTAGGACCACAGAAGTGGGGTCACAGATGCGGGACCGCAGATGCGGTCAATTGATCGCAGAAGCGGCCAAGGGTAATCCAGGCCAGAACCGCATAAGCGATCCAGCCCTTTTTTGCCAATGTTTCGCAGATGCGGCTACTCTATCGTAGGTGAGGGACCGCAGATGCGGTCCCCTAACCACAGAAGCAGAATTCGCTGGGCAATAGGCTTCATTTAATTTGAGCTCAAACACCATTTTTATTATTTTACACTCAACCTTGGGGCGATTTAGAGGCTCTTGAGAGAAGGTTTCAGCTTAAAATTTCAAGGTAAGTTATTTCCACTCATTATTAGCTTAAATACATGTATATTAGGTATATTAAACACTAAAAATTTGGTGAAATCAAAGGGTTAGAGCTAGACCTAGGGTTTTAATAAAACTAAGATTTGATCATGAAATTTGTTATGAAATGGACTTGAAATCATATATTATTGATCCGTAGGTTGTAGAGAACAACTTCCTTCGAAAAATCTCGGAATTCGGGCATGTGGGCCTGGGGTTGAAATTTAGAAAATTCATGTAAATGGTTGGGGAATTGCTTAAATAGCTAGGAAGTTATCTTGTGAGCCTATATTAATTAGCTCTTACTCCGTTTAACTAGTTCGGGATTTTTCGGCTTCAAAGTAAGGACTTGGGCTCATTCTTGGTAATTGGAGGTGCACGTTGTAGCAAGGTGAGTCTCTTTTCTAACCTTGTAGGAGGGAATTGTCCCCATAGGTATAATAAATGAGTATTTGCTACTAAATGTGGGGGCTACGTACGTACTAGGTGACGAGAGTCCGTGCGTAGCTACTACGATATTAATTGTTTGGGTAGTTTAGGACCCACATCATGCCTAATTTGGAGATATCCTGTATTTAAATTGTCAACATGATCATTTATGACATGCTAGAGATATGAGAAGAACAAAAAGTGAACATATGAATTTGTTGAACCCTATAATAGATTCGTTGTATATGAATGAGCCTTTGTGTGCATTCTTGATGTTTTTTTATATTTATGGATTGAGTTGATCGCCTCGATGAAATAGATGCATCTATGGTTCGTGTCGTTTGACCCTCGGCAGTGCACAATTTATTTTCTGTTGGAGCGGGCCGTCGACCTCGGCATGGTTGTGCATGATATATATATTTATATGTGCTAAAGCTTAGACATGACCTGCTTACTTGATAAGTATTTGAACTTTAAATGACAACTGAAATATGGTCAAGAACATGATTATTGCTTTTCCTTATTACTTGTTAATTATTGGAGATTTTTATGCTTAGCATAGCACCTTATCATGATATTATTTTGACCCTAGTAAGTATCAGGTCAACCTTTCGTCTCTACTTCTCTGAGATTAGACGGGATACTCACTGGGTACATATTGTTTATGTACTCATACTATGCTTCTGTACTTAATTGTACCGGATCTGAGGCAGATACATCTGGTTACCAGTTCGGTGCGTGCCCTTGAGTTGTGGCAGAGACTTCCACGGTGAGTTGCTTCATTCCTATGCCGTTCAGCAGCCGGATGAAGTCTTCCTTTACTTTTGCTGTCTTTTCTTTATCTCGGACAGTTGGATAGAGATAGTTCTTTTCTATATTCTACTAGATGCCAGTACTTGTGATACCAGGTCTTGGCACACACTTTGGTAGACTAGCTTTTGGGGTTGTATTATTATGTTATTTATTTTCTCTATCACTTTCGGGTTTTGATTTCAAATTTGGATAATTATTTCACTTAAATTCCGCTAAAAATAACATAAGGAGATGGAAATGTTCCGAATTGGCTTACTTGGCAACGGTGTCGGGCGCCATCATGACTTATTGTGGAAATGGGTAGTGACAATCGGGATCTGAAATGAGTACAAACTGATTCAATTTCAGCATGTTGGAAGGATAATATCGAGGTTTGGCTTAGAAATTTGTTGTGGTCTTTGCCAACAGAGAAGTGGCTTCATGAATGGTTGATCTGAGAAGTGGTTATGGCTTATTGCGTGTTTCATCTATCATTGGCAATATATGAAAGTGACAGAATGAGACTTTAGTTGACAAGAGGTTTTCTATCGATATTCGGTTGTTGTGTGCATATTCTGTGATTAGAAGTTATTGCTACCAGTGTTTGAGTTATGTGGTATATCATGTAATTGCACCTGAGGTTACAGATATGGTTTCTTACAGCTTGTTCGGACTTATTCACAGTATAAATGTGAGATTCTAATTGTATTGATGATTTCAGAAGTGGAAATGTGGTTCTATGGTTTATGGGCTAGATTGGATTGTGAAATTTCAGTTACAATGTGTTATCGGACCTATATGAGATAGGGTGACGTGGGATCACCCCCTGGGTATATGCGTGGTAAGGTTATTCGGCGATTGGTTGGCTTTTGGAACAACTCTGGGTACGTTCGAGGACGAACGTATGTTTAAGTGGGGGAGGATGTAACGACCTGACCGGTCGTTTTGAGATTTTACACTTTGCTTGCCCATTATCGAGCATGAATTGCCCCGTATATCATATTAAGACGTATGTAAATCGTTGGTTTTGGTTTTCAGGGTGATCAGAATGAATTTGGAAGAACAATTCTCACTTTGAAGCTTGAAATTTAAAATTTGAAAGGTTTGACCAAGATTTGACTTGTTAGTATATGATCACAGATTGGAATTTTTATGATTTGATTAGCTCCGTTAGGTGATTTGGGACTTAGGAGCGTGATCGGAATGTATTTTGGAAGTCCGAAGTAGATTTAGGCCTGAATTGGCGAAATTGAGTTTTTGGCATTTTTCGGTTTATAGGTGAGATTTTGATATAGGGGTCGGAATATAATTCCGAGAGTTGCAGTAGTTCCGTTGTGTAATTTGGGATGTGTGTGCAAAATTTCATGTCATTCGGACATGGTTTTATTGGATTTTTTTATCAAAAGCATAATTTAGAAGATTTTGAAATTCTTAGGCTTGAATCCGATACGAATTTGGTATTGTGATGTTGTTTTGAGCATTTCGAAGGTTGAAAAAAGTTTGAATGATGTTATGGGATATTTGGTTGAGCTCCCGGTGGCCTCGGATGAGTTTTGGGTGGTTAAACAGACTATTTCACGCTTTGGAAAAGTTGCAAATGTTTAAGCTTCAGTTTTTCACCAGAAAATTTCTGATGCGAGGAGTCGAGTTTGGAAGCTCATATCTTGCAATCTATAAGGAATCAGAAAGGTATGATCAATTGAAGATGGTTGGTGGAGCAGTTTTGACAGAATTTTCTGGTGCATGGAGCCGACTTTAGAAGCTCATATCTCGAAATTTATAGAGCGTTATATGGTGTACAACCTATCAACTGAAAAATCTTCGAGTCTAATTTCTAAATCTTTAAACCATATATGTTCACAAGGAGTTATGGGCGTTTTAACAGAAGGTGTACAATAGGGGAAAATGGTAATATGATGTACAACCTGCACAACGCAAGGTACAACTCGATGAAGCCTGGGTAGATTGTTTTAAACACGAGTTTTAGCCCATTTATTTCATTTGGCTTGGAAAATTTTGGAGAGCTCAAGGAGGGGTTTTCACCACGCAACACTAGGTAAGTGATTTCATCCTATTTTTGAGTTAAATATGTGATCTTACATGGATTTAAACATGAAAATCAGTATAAAAAAGTGGAGTTAGGGCTTGAGATTATGATACCTTCTAGGGATGATTTGAGGGGTCGAACGAACTCCGATTTTTGAGTTCTTTATATGTACGGACCCGTGATTGATGAAGAACATTTTGGTATAAAGTTTGTCCAGTTCCGGGACGCGGGCCCGGGGATCGGGTTTTGACTGATTTCGGGTTTTATGCTTAAAATTGATATTTTTAAATTGGAATTCATTCGTTTAGCATAATTTGATGATAAAAATCTGAATTTGGTAGATTTGGAGCACTCGAAAGTTGGGTAGAGAGGCAAGCGTATTGCAGAGTAGCTTTTCGGGCTAGTTCGAGGTGAGTAATGATTTTAATGCTGTTCTGAGGGTATGAAACCCCGGATTGCATAGCGTCGTGCTATATTGAGGTGAAACACACGCTAGATGGCGAGCGTGTGGTCGTGCACCGTTAGGAATTATGGTTTAGTCCATCCCGAATGACTAATTTTTTGTATAATTGGCAGTTAATTGTTTGATATTATTATACTTTGGGCTAAATACCATATTTGGGTTTCGTGCCTACTGTTTGAACCCTTAGGGGATCGTTAATGATATTTTCCTCACTGTTTGATTTCATACTTGTGCTCAGTCATGCTATATTTTCACTACTTTAAAAACTCAGCTATGTTATTCTGTTTTAAACACATTAATTGATATTTTCAAAGATATTTGAGCTGAGCTTCATATTTTACTAATGCCCGAGGGGCTTATGAGATTTTGATTGAGTAAGGCCGGAGGCCTGTATTGTGAGGATACTTTTGAGTCGAGCTGCACGCCGCAGCAGCGATATACTGATTATGATAATGAGGTCGAGGGCCTGAGATTGTGCGCCACGAGGTGGCTTGATATTGATATGAGGCTGAGAGTCTGTTTATGATGCCATGAGATGGCTTGATATTGTGCTTGGGCCGTAAAGGGCCCCTCCACGAGTCTGTGCACCACTAGTAAGCGCGAGTACCCATTGTGTTGTGGGATATAGCCCGAGGGGCTGGTATGGTTCTGAGATATAGCCCGAGGGGCGGATTTGCTGACATTGTGCCCGAGGGGCGAACCTTTATGTACTTATCCTTCTTATTTACCTGTCATGTACTTGTTTAATTGTGTAATTGTGCCCGAGGGGCGGATCTTCTATGATATTTTTGAAGAAGTTTAAAAACTAAGCTAAGGTGCTTAAGATATTTTACAGCTTCATTACTCTCTTACTGGTTTTGTACTGCTTCTATACAGCATGTTGATGTACTCTTCGTGATTTTATATCATTCAGTCTTCATTTATTTTTATTACACACTGAGTTGTAAGTACTCACTTTACTTCCCTGCACCTTGTGTGCAAATTCAGGTATTTCTGAAACCGGTAGTGGGTATTGGTTGCTCAGAGGTAGAGTCATCGGAGTTTAGCAAGGTAGCTGCACGACGTTCGTAGTACTGCTTTTCTCCCGCTCGATTTCATTAGATTGTATTTAGTATATTTTTTATTCTAGTTGTATTCGGATCTTAGTAGATACTCATGACTAGTGATATCCCGGATCGGGCTGTTTTGGGTTTGTTTTTCGCAAATTATACTGTTAACTACTTATCCTTGAGACTTTATTATGTTAAAGACTTAATATTTATTATTTTATTGCCTAAGATTGAAATGAGAATGTGTCGGTTGGCCTTGTCTTTTCGAGAGGCGCCATCACGACCGAGTCCGGATTTTGAGTCGTGACACACTCCTAAGACCATACAGAGCTATTGAAACCGACGAAACTCTATTCCGGAGTTGTCTTCACACAAGTCTAACTATGGTCAACTATTACAACTTAAACTTCAAACTTAGGGACTATGTGTCCCATTTCACTCCAAAACTCTCCCGAATCCGACACCAAGCACCCCTGCAAGTCAAGTAACCACAAAATAAAACATAGGGAGCAATAAATAGAGGATCGGGGTCTATTACTCTCAGATTGAGAGGCTGAGTCTTACATAAATGTTCTAAAAGGAATATTTTTAAGACACTTTTTAAAATCCGTCAATATGGTAAACTACACCAAACTTAGGTTAATAACTTAAGACTTATTAAAAAGTAGTGTTTAATGTATTTTTACTAAAAATAACATATAAATTAGTGATTTATCCTTGAGAATATTACTAAGTGATAAAGTTTATAACAATACACACATAGATTTGGAGAATATGGCCCTTTTGAGAAAATATAACTGTTTCTTTTGTCTTCAAAATTTATCAAGGGTCAAAGATCATTGAAACCTCATTATTTAAAAATAATAATTTGCCAAATCAATTCCAAAGTTACATTTCAAGAGAATGTAATCTTAAATTCGTATTCGTCCTGACATAATTTAAAGAAAAGTTTTTTCCATTGGTCTAAAAATACTATCTCTAACACACTAGGCGATTATAGTCTTTAAGGTCCTTAATACTTGACTATAATTCCACATGATAAAAATAATCATCAATCATTGCTCCAAACTAAGATAAAATCAATTCATATAAGGTAACTAAAATTTAGACAAAAAATAGTAAAGAATATCAAAAGCCGCCATATGCGATCCCAAACAAGTTTTGCTTGTTTTACTTCATGTCCTATGTAGCCTAAAACTCCATGGTAATGACTCAATGCTAGTGGGAGGCGAGTCTTACATTAAGACTCATATTACTCCAAATGCTCAACGGGGCGTGAATTTCGTTATCACTGGTCAAACTTCCTCGCTCTGCTCAACTTAGTTACGGACAATGTTGAAAATCTCCGACACTGTTGAAAATTAACATTGTAAATTTTGGGTTTGCTTCTCAAAGAAAAATAGGTTGAAAAAAGTAGCTATTTGAGGTCTATAGGCGACAATTTTTTTTGTTCGAAAATATTGAGGAAGTTAGTATTTATATGTCTTCTAGGGTTAATTTTGGGCGGCATTACGGCTTCAAAAATTGAACGCGTGGAATCAAATGTTGGGGTCAACATAGATTTGACGGGGAAGAGATTTCTTGGTAAAATAAAAAGTCTAGTGATTTGCTTTAGATTTTACCCGAAGTAGTCAGATTTTGATTTGAACAAATGAGATTCAAATATGTAAATGTATGAATTTGGGGAAGAGAACAAATTTTCCTTCAAAGATAGTTCTGCCGAAAAGTTTTTCCTCAAAATGGTGTGAATAAGCACTGTCCATGGATGAAGAAACATAAAGCACTGTCCATGGATGAAGAAACATTGAAAATTTCATAAAAATGGTAAATGCTTGAGAAGGTGTCACTATAGAGAGAGATAAGCGAGAGAAGCAGATGAAACTCTAGTCAATCAGAGTTGTAAGATTTTTTGTGCAGGAAAAAATTCTGACCATTAGATTGGATAAATCTATGGATAAGATTAAGTTTTAGTTTAAGGAAAAAAATAAAAGAAAAATAAATAAGGGATGATTTTTTGGAATTTTCTAGAAGATGTGAGAATTAATCTTGGCCGTTAATTCAAAGTAGAATTGATCTGATGGAGACACATAGCGAGAGAGTGGGGTAGCATGCGAAGAGATGAGAAAAGCGTGAGCCTTGATATGCAAAGGTGTGTGCTAGTTGTGCGTATGTGACCATTTGGCGCCTACATGACGCTTAAGTGGAGCTGATATGGAAGAATAGTAGAGTAGGTGGGCTGGTGGTATGAGCCTCCGATTTGGACTATTTTGTGGGCCCATTTGATTTTTTTAAGTAACGATTCGGCCGGTCATTTCGAGAGTTGTAGCCCCGTTCTCCCATTTTCTTTTTCTATTGTGTTCTACAATTGTATTATGAATTACCGAGTTAGTTGGCTCGTGTCCGGAGTGATTTCGGGGTTAATTGAGACACTTAGTCTCTTATTTGGAAGCTTAAGATGGAAAGTTGACCGAATATTAATTTATGTGTAAACGAACTCGAATGTGAATTTGATGGTTCTGTTAGCTCCGTTAGGTAATTTTGGACTTAGGAGCGTGTTCGAATTGTGATTTGGAGGTCCGTAGTAAAATTAGGCTTGAATTGCTGAAAGTTAGAATTTTAAGAAGTTTGACCGGGAGTGAAATTTTTTATATCGAGGTCGGATTGAATTTTCGAAAGTTAGACTAGGTCCGGGATGCCATTTAGGACTTGTGTGCAAAATTTGAGGACAATCGGACATGATTTGATAGGTTTTGACGTCGTTTGTGGAATTTGAAAATTTCAAAGTTCATTAGGCTTGAATAGTGTAATTGTATTTTTGATGTTGTTTAAGGTGATGTGAGGATTCGAATAAGTTCGCATCAATTTATAAGACTTGTTGGTATATTTGGTTGCGGTCCCGAGAGCCTCAGGTTGATTCCGGGTGGTTAACGGAAAATATTAGAATAGTCATGTAATTAGGAGTAAAGAACCCTAATCCAATATGTATTAGGAGTAGGATATGTTACGTGTGTATATATACGGCTCATTATATTGTGTTAAACACAAGTCAATATTAATCAATAATATTTTTTCCCGTGCATTCTCTCATGGTATCAGAGCCAGGCCCATCCCAATTATTGTTACCGATGTTAGGCCCCCATTTATGTTGTCCACGCTCCAAAGGCCTAGGCGTGAGAGGGGGTGTTGAGTTGTCCCACATCGAAGGGATTTGAGGTCCTTGGTCTCCTTATATGGCTTGGGCAATCCTCACCTCACAAGCTAGCTTTTGGGGTTGAGTTAGGCCCAATGTCCATTCTAATCATGGTATCAGAGCCAGGCCCATCCCAATTATTGTTACCGATGTTAGGCCCCCATTTATGTTGTCCACGCTCCAAAGGCCTAGGCGTGAGCGGGGGTGTTGAGTTGTCCCACATCGAAGGGATTTGAGGTCCTTGGTCTCCTTATATGGCTTGGGCAATCCTCACCTCACAAGCTAGCTTTTGGGGTTGAGTTAGGCCCAATGTCCATTCTAATCATGGTATCAGAGCTTTAGTGAGAAACATATCGATGTGCATCATTCCAGCGACTTTCGGAAAGAAAGACCTCGTCGCCATGCAATTTTTCGGCGACTTAGAAGGCTGCCCATAATCACATCAATTTTTGTAGGTGTTTTCAGAAAACCAACACCACCACAAGACTCCTCAGGCTCCGGCGACCAAGCTCCAGTAAACCCCACCGAGAAAATCAAGTTCATGCGCTCTCACGCGCCAGAATATCACCGGCGAGATCTGACCCACGCGCCGGCGTGTGAACACTGTTCCGGCTATTTTTTGAGAAACTTCTAGTTGGACAGTCGGATCGCCTGGTGATTCTGAGTCTGTCCATACCATTTTCGTTTGATTCCGACCATTTTGAGTTTTTCCGGCGACTACACTGACTTTTTCCGGCAGCTACATTAATTTTCCGGCAAAAATAGTGTTTCCTTCATCTGTTTCAGCGTGTTGTCAGTTGATTCTTTCTATTATTTGGTGATAATCCAACGATATATTTGGGAGTCAATGCTTTCGGGTCTAGACACCCGGGTTCTGGCAGTTCCAGTGATATGATTACCTCATAACCTTTAATGGGAGGTTCAAACTACTTAGCTTGGGGTTCGTCTGTCGAGTTGTGGTGTAAAAGTCAAGGAGTTCAAGATCATTTAACAAAAAAGGCTAGCGAAGGTGATGAAAAGGCCAAAACACTGTGGGAGAAGGTCGATGCTCAGTTATGTAGTATCCTCTGGCGATCTATTGGTTCCAAGTTGATGCCCCTGTTCCGTCCATTCCAGACATGTTATTTAGTTTGGGAAAAGGCTCGTAATTTATACATTAATGAATATCTCGTTTCTATGATGTAATATCGTGAATGACAAGCTTGAAGAAACATGAATTGGATATGTTTACTTACTTGGGACAAGTACAGGCAGTCATGGAAGAATTTGAGACGTTGATGCCAGTTTCTGCTAGTATTGAAAAGCAACAAGAGCAACGGCAGAAGATGTTTCTAGTTCTTACACTAGCTGGACTCCCTATTGACCTTGATTCAGTACGTGACCAGATTTTGGCTAGTCCGGATGTCCCCACAGTTGATGAATTATTCTCTCGATTACTTCGCCTTGCCGCAGCACCAAGTCACCCAATGAGCTCATCATAGACACTTGACTCATCTGTCCTCGTATCCCAGTCAGTGGACAATCGGGCATCTCATACTATTGAGAATAGACGAGGAGGAGGTCGTTTTGGAAGATCTAGACCCAAGTTCTCTTATTGTCATAAACTTGGACACACTCGTGACGTGTGATATTCTTTACATGTCCGCTCACCCAAAAATGCTTATGTTGCTCAGACTGAGACTATAGGTAACCAGGAATTTTCTTTATCTGAAGGGAAGTATAATGAGTTCCTTCAGTATCGAGCAAGTAAGCATACATCTCCACAAGTAGCTTCTGTCGCTCAGACTGATACTTCTGTTGCTGGTAATTCTCTTGCTTGTGTTTCCCAGTTTAGTACTCTTGGACAATAGGTTGTGGACTCAGCCGCTTCTGATCATATCTCTGGTAATAAATTATTTTGTCAAATATTGTGTATTCACAGTCTCTTCCCACTGTTACTTTAGCCTATGGGTCTCAGACCAAAGCAAAAGGAGCTGGACAAGCGAATCCCCTACCCTCTATCACTCTAGATTCCGTTCTCTATGTCCCTGGATGTCCTTTTAATCTTGCATCTATTAGTCGTTTGACTCGTGCCCTCCATTGTGGTATATATTTTATTGATGAGTCCTTTATTATGCAGGACCGCAGTACGGGGTAGACGATTGGAACGGGACTTGAATCAGAAGGCCTTTACTACCTTAACTCACTAAATTCCTCAAATGCATGTCTAGTTACAGATCCTCCGGACCTAATTCACAGACGTTTAGGACATCCAAGTTTATCCAAGCTTCAGAAGATGGTGCCTGGTTTGTCTAGTTTATCCACATTAGAGTGTGAGTCATGTCAGCTCGGGAAGCATACCCGAGCCTCATTTCCTCGTAGTATTGAGAGTCATGCAGAGTCTATTTTTTCTTTAGTTCATTTTGATATATGGGATCCTAGTAGAGTCAGTTCAACCTTAGGATTTCGTTATTTTGTTAGTTTCATTGATGATCATTCAAGATGTACTTGGATTTTCTTAATGAAAGATCATTTTGAGTTGTTTTCTATATTCCAGAATTTTTGTGCTGAAATTAAAAATTAATTTGGCGTTTCTATTCTCACTTTTTACAGTGATAATTCCTTAGAATATTTATCCTCTCAATTTCAGCAGTTTATGATTTCTCAAGGAATTATTCATCAGACCTCTTGTCCTTATACCCCTCAACAAAATGGGGTTGCAGAGAGAAAGAATAGGCATATCATTGAGACTGCTCGCACACTTCTCATTGAATCTCATGTTCCGCTGCATTTTTAGGGCAATGCAGTTCTCACAACTTGTTATTTAGTTAATCGAATGCCTTCCTCTCCCATCCAGAATCAGATACCGTATGCAATATTGTTTCCCCAATCACCCTTATACTCTGTCCCCCCTCGTGTTTTTGGGAGCACTTGTTTCGTTCATAACTTAGCCCCTGGGAAAGATAAGTTATCTCCTCGTGCTCTCAAGTGTGTTTTCCTTGGTTATTCTCGTGTTCAGAAGGGATATCATTGTTACTCACCCGATCTTCGTAGGTGCTTTATGTCCTCAAATGTCACATTTTTTTATTCTAAACCTTTCTTTACCTCTTCTGACCAATCTGACCACCTTGATATATCTGAGGTCTTACCTATACCGACCTTTAAGGCATCTACTATAGCTCCTCTTTCACCTTCCGCCACAAGAGTCTTACCCGAGTCTACTATAGCTCCTCCTTCACCTTCCGCTACAGAAGTCTTACCCATTCCAACCGTTGAGGAGTCTAGTGTGGCTCCTCCTAGACTCCCTGCTACAGGAACACCACTTTTGACATATCATCGTTGTCCGCACCCAGTATCAGGCCCAATTGATTCACGTCCTGCACCTGACCCTGCTCCTACTGTGGACTTGTTTCTTCCTAGTATACCGATTGCACTTCGGAAAGGTATATGGACCACCTTTAATCCTAATCCCCATTATGTCGGTTTGAGTTATCATCATTTATCATCACCCTATTATGCTTTTCTATTTTCTTTTTCCTCTGTTCCCATCCCTAAGTCTACAGGTGAAGCATTGTCTCATCCAGGATGGCGACAGGCTATGATTGACGAGATGTCTTCTTTACATACAAGTGGTGCTTGGGAGCTCGTCCCTCTTCCTTCAGGTAAATCTATTGTTGGTTGTCGTTGGGTGTATGCAGTCAAGGTTGGTCCGGATGGTAAGGTTGATCGTCTTAAGGCTCGTCTTATTGCCAAGGGATATACTCAGATATTTGGGTTCGATTACAGTGATACCTTCTCTCCCGTGGCTAAGATAGCATCAGTCTGCCTTTTTCTATCCATGGATGTTGTTCGCCATTGGCCCCTCTATCAGCTGGACATTAAGAATGCTTTTTTACATGGTGACCTTGAGGATGAAGTTTATATGGAGCAACCACCTGGGTTTGTTGCTCAGGGGGAGTCTCGTGGCCTTGTATGTCGCTTGCGCCGGTCACTTTACGGTCTAAAGCATTCTCCTCGAGCCTGGTTTGGTAAGTTCAGCACAGTTATCCAGGAATTTGGCATGATTCAGAGTGAAGCTGATCACTCTGTATTCTATCGGCATTCTGCTTCGAGTCTCTGTATTTATCTGGTGGTCTATGTTGATGACATTGTTATTACCGGCAATGATGAGGATGGTATTACTAAATTGAAGCAACATCTCTTTCAACACTTTCAGACTAAGGATCTGGGCAAACTAAAGTATTTTCTGGGTATTGAGGTCGCTCAGTCTAGATCAGGTATTATGATCTCACAACGAAAGTATGCCTTAGATATTCTTGAGGAGACAAGAATGACAGGTTGTAGACCTGTTGACACCCCGATGGATCTGAATTCTAAACTTCTGCCAGGATAGGGGGAGCCTCTTAGCGATCCTACACGGTAGAGACAGTTCGTTGGTAAATTAAATTACCTTACAGTGACAAGACCTGACATCTCCTTTTCTGTGAGTGTTGTGAGTCAGTTTATGGATTCTCCATGTGATAGTCATTGGGATGTAATTGTTCACATTCTTCGGTATATAAAATCAGCTCTAGGAAAAGGTTTATTGTTTGAGGATCGAGGCCATTAGCAGATCGTTGGATACTCGGATGCTGATTGGGCAGGATCACCTTCTAATAGACGTTCTACGTCTGGATATTGTGTCTTAGTAGGAGGAAATTTGGTGTCCAGGAAGAGCAAGAAACAGAATGTGGTTGCTCGGTCTAGTGCAGAAGCAGAATATCGAGCGATGGCTATGGCGACATGTGAGCTAATTTGGATCAAACAGTTGCTCAAGGAGTTGAAATTTGGTGAGATTAGTCAGATGCGACTTGTGTGTGATAATCAAGCTGCTCTTCATATTGCGTCAAATCCAGTGTTCCATGAGAGAACTAAACACGTTGAGATTGACTGTCATTTTGTTAGAGAAAAGATACTCTCGGGAGATATTGCTACAAAATTTGTGAAGTCGAATGATTAGCTTGCAGATATTTTCACCAAGTCCATCACTGGTCCTCGTATTAACTACATATGTAACAAGCTCGGTACATATGATTTATATGCACCAGCTTGAGGAACAGTATTAGAATAGTCATGTAATTAGGAGTAAATAACCCTAATCCAATATGTATTAGGAGTATGATATGTTATGTGTGCATATATAGGGCTCATTGTATCGTGTTAAACACAAGTCAATATTAATCAATAATATTTTCTCTCGTGCATTCTCTCATAGTATCAGAGCCAGGCCCATCCTAATTATTGTTACCGATATTGGGCCCACATTTATGTTGTCCACGCTCCAGAGGCCTGGACATGAGAGGGCGTGTTGAGTTGTCCCACATCAGAGGTATTTGAGGTCCTTGGTCTCCTTATATGGCTTGGGCAATCCTCACCTCACAAGCTAGCTTTTGGGGTTGAGTTAGGCCCAATGTCCATTCTTATCAGAAAAAGTTTTGAAGTTTGAAGGCTGCTGAAGTTTGGACTCAACTAGTGTAATCGCACCAGCAGAGGTTTCATCGCAGGTGCGAGCCAGCAGAAGTAGAGAGAAAGGTCACAGGTGTGAGCAAGGCCAGGAAGGTCAGGGGTCGCAGGTGCGAAGGATTTCATGCACCTGTGGTAGCGGAGATGCGGACAAGAGGGCGCAGGTGCGAGCCCTGGGGATTCAATTGACTTCCGCAGAGGCGGCACTTTTACCGCAGATGCGAAATCTCCATGAGCGAGTGTCAGTCGTAGGTGTGTAAAAGCCCGGGAAGAACGTATAAATAAAAAAATTCGAGATTTTTCACCATTTTCATCATTTTTTAGCTCGGGATTTTGGGGATTTTGAGAGGGATTTTAAAGTGATTACTGAGGTAAGTTCCTTGTGCCTATTTATCTTCAATAATGGTATTTTCCCACTGATTTTACACTTAATTAGTGAGATTTTGAAGTGAAATTTGGGAGTTTAAGATTTGAGAATTGGAGAGTGAAATTTTGGGGATTTGGATGACCAAATGATGTCAAAATTTGATAAATTTAGTGTGGTTAGACTCGTGAGTGAATGGACTTTCGGGTTTTGTGACTTTTTTTGGATTTTGAGATGAAGGCCCGGATTGAGCCAATTTCGAATTTTTTTGTCTAATTTAGTAGTTTTCTTGTGGAGTCGATCCTTTTAGCCTATATTAATTGTATTGTAATGCTTGTGGCTAGATTTGGGATATTAGAAGGCCAACTCGCGAGGCAAAGGACATTTTGGAGTCGAGTTCCGCTCGGATTGAGGTAAGTAACAATTATAAATCTTGTCTTGAGGGTATGAAATCCGGGATATTGGTGTCCTGTGATCATTTGGAGGTGACGCACATGCTAGGTGACGGGCGTGTGGGCGTGCACCAAAGGGATTGTGACTTGGTCCGTCCTATAAGACCGTAATGTTGAATAGCTTACTGTTGACTACGTATTTCCTCGGTTTTATGAAGATTTGACTGGAATTCATGTTATAAATCATGCTTAGGCTTTATGATATCAGTGTTGGGACCCGTTGGGGTCGTGTACTTGTTGAATTAGCTGCTATTTGTTGTCTTGTACTCAGTCATGATTTTACTTGTGTACCATACCTCCATCTCTTCTTATTCCTTGTTGATACATGTTGTTATCTCTGTTTGGGATGATTTATATGATTTATGGGAGCCCGAGACACTAGGGAGGTTGGTGACTGAGTGAGGCACTGGGATTGATGGTGAGATATTGATACCATAGCACGTGAGTTGTCCGTGCAACACGTGAGTTGTCTATGAAGCACGTGAGTTGTCCGTGCAGATCTTGATTTGATATTATAGCACGTGAGTTGGCCGTGTGGATTATAGCGTTTTGTCTTTAGGAGCCCGTCCGGAGTCTGCACACCCCTGGTGAGCAGCAGATACCTAATGAGTATGAGTATTGGGGCTGAGAGCCGAGTGATTGAGTTGTTGAGATGAGTTGAGTGATTGTTGCCTTGAGAGGCTGTACTTGCTTTCATTTGTTGTTGTACTTAGTTGATATTTGTCATTGTTGTGAAATTCCTGGAAGATTTTTGTATCTTGTTTATGTGAACTTGAAATTGTATATAACTGGCTTGACTTAAACTGCCGGATTTGAAAGCATGCCTATTCTTTATTGAAATTATTGAAATGAACTGTACTTGTATAGCTCGTCACTACCTCTCAGTTCCTTATTTGTTTTGGTTACTTACTGAGTTGGAAGTGCTCACGTTACTACCTATACTTGTGTGCAGATCCAGGTATGAGCGGTCACGCAGGTCAATAAGCTCGTGCGTGGTCAATTACTGGAGATTTACGAGGTAGCTACCGTCGTTCGCAGTCCTTGTTCTCCTTCTTTGCTATTTTTTTCTTTTATGAATTGACATTTAGACAGACTATTGTAAGCACTGTTTTCTTAAACTGGAGGTCTAGTTGCTCATGATTTGGTGACACCCTGATGTTTGGGCTATCTTTTCGCACTGTATGTTGAGTTTAACTTTTGTTTTTATGAAAACTCTATTATGAAAAAGCTTTTGGTTTATCTTTTATGAAATATCAAATTATTTTGAAAAATCGGCTTGCCTAGTACCATCGATAGGCGCCATCACGACGGGTTAGAGTTTTGGGTCGTGATATTTTCTTTTTCTTGTTAGATCAAAAATCTGAAATTATGTATTTTAAGGATTGACCTCTTTTGAATAATAATTGGACTTTACCAAGGTGACCCAATTTGCATTTATAAGTTTTTTTTTCACTTTAAATTAATTTTATTATACTTCCATTATTCCAATAATTTTAAAAAAATATATAATATTTTATAGTGATAAAATTAATAATTATTATATATGCATGCATTTATATGGATAGAAAATAAATTATAATTAACAAATAATCTTGTATTAATATTAGGATGCATTAGTGTTGAATAACAAAATCATTGAACTAAACGATGACGATATGCTTATAATAAATATAATATGCTATATATTAAGGCAAACAATTATTTTTTTTATATTAAAAAAATATTGAAATTAAAAAAAATAAGACAAATGTTTTGAATAAAAATAGGTCAAATATATTTAGTAAAATATTACAAAATAGGAATCATAGGAAAATCAATTAGGAAAAATGAGGGCCAAAATTGATCGTCAACAGTTTCAGGTCACCGATTTATTTAATTCCTAATCCAGAAAATTTTTGACTCCATTTTTGATTCGCGGACACAAAAGACCATGTGACAAATTAAGTTGACCGGGAAAGATGTAAGACACTCCTCGGGTCTTGGATAAAATTAATTTCGGATATCTTTTATATTAATAATTTTGTTTTTGTTCACTTTTAATTGTTTGATTTGGAATTGTAGAAATTATCATGAAACAAGTCCAGCAGGAAGTTGAAATTTGGTGGTTGTTTTTTTGCTTATTTCTTGGTTATTTAAAGCTATTTTAATGGAGCCTCAAGCCGAAACAGGTGGAGCTTTGGGGTGATAACAATGGTGAAAAATAGTAATGAGCTATTATTGTTTCATGATGAAAATGTTGTTCTCTTTTGATGAAGGTTGCTATATTTTTCTGCTACTAATTTGAGAAGAAGAGAAATCCAAATATCCTATTTTTCTAATCAAGGTTTTATAAAAATAAGTTGCGATTGTTTATAGTCTATTTTTGTTCTCTCACGCTCTCTCTAATCCCGCTTCTGTTTTCATTTTTTTCCCTTTATGGTTCTCTTTTGTAGCCCTTTTTTTTTTGTGCGCTTGCTCGATCTAGATATTATATGAGTAATGCGTGATTATATAAATTTGAATGAAGAGATGAATTAGTGAGCAAAAATAGGATATGAGGGAATATTCTCTGGATAAGGATGATGAGCTAGGAAGATGTTAGGAAGGTGCTCAGAGGTATCAGGCCATCTTCAACCCTTCACTCCAAATCTTTACTCAAAATTGGAGTAATTCTAAAATGGACTAACTCCAAAATGGAGTAAACTATCTCCAACCATTACTCCATTTTTTACTTCAAAAATAAATATTCCTTTTAATATTCTTGTCGCGACCCCAATTTTCCTCCGTAGGATGTCGTGACGGCACCTAATCTCCAAGATTAGGTAAGCCTAACATTTAAGCAGAGATAGCCGAAATAATAATTAAAGGCTCGAAATCTAACAACTAGCATAAGAAAAATCTCCACAACTCAAGATATACGTATTTTCCCAAAATCCAGCTAAATGCAAGTCTTAAGCTTTATGCCAATATCAAAGTCATCCCTATACAACTGTATCTAGTAAAGAAAGAAAATATAGAAATAGATAGAAGGTGACTCCGAGGCCTGCGGATGCGAGCAGGTGTACCTTGAAGTCTCCAAATGCGAACTCAACTCACTGGTGCCGGAACTGATAAAAAATACCTGAATCTGCACAAAAAGATGTGCAGAAGCATAGAATGAGTACACCACAACGATATCTAGTAAGTGCCAAACCCAACTTTGATAAAGTAGTGACGAGGTCAGGTCAAGGCCATACTGAAAATAATAAGAAACAAGATAAAATATTAAACAATATAATAATAATAATAATAATAATGTCAAGGAAATGAAACAAGTAAGGAGTAAATCAAGAGTTAGCTACGCAGAATCAAGGCAATTACTATAACATAGAGGGAAACAAAATAACTAATGACAAGTACAACAAATAGAAAGAGATCAACAAGGGTGTTACGCCCCGTAATATTACGTCTTGCAGTGTTATATTACGATGATGTTACGCTTTGTAGTATTACATTACGATGATGTTACACCATGTAGTATTATACATAGAATTGTCGTAAGATAATTCACTTCGGTTCAAAGACAAGATTATTTGGAGATTATAAGCATTATGCTATTTCAAACAAGTGATGAGTAAATACGTGAAAGTGAGAGGGTAAGCAAATCGAAGAAAATAAATTTTCGTCAAAGCTTGGCAATTTTGGATAAAATACAATCTGAGCTATAATACCCGGTAGTTATGGACTAATGACATACAAGGTACTACATGACCATGATAATAAGATGTACAAGATATGTTAAGAGTGTGTAGCATTTTAAATAATTTGAAATAATTCTTAATTATGCGGGTGATTGATTTATTATTGGATAATGGGATATTACCCAATTAACTAAGGAATTATATTGGATAGAGATTAAGGGCATGAGGTGGCAGCCCCTATGCAAATTGAAAAGACTCATGTTACAAAATGAAAGGTATGTAAAGACTACCAATGTCACACCCTTTTTTTTTTTTTTAAAACTTCACTTAACTCTCTTAAATTAATAAAAAGATTTCGCAAAGCTCGAAAGGATTTTCAATTAGAACGTGACAAAAATGTGTTCAAAAGGAAATTACTTAGAGTCGCCACCTGACATTGATTTTGGTATGCCAGGTCACCATTTTTTTAAAATAATTTTTTCTTTAAAATACTTTGGACTCAAAAACATAAGTCCGTACCAGAGATTCGGGTAAGGGGGTTCATTTGACTCGGGAAGAAGGTGTTAGGCACTCCCCAAATCCCGTGAAAGTCACGGTTGCGTACTCGATCTATTTGGCTTTTAAAACATTCTAATTGAGGTAACAAACACAGAAATGGAAAAATAAACACACAAGAGGCTCAAGGTCGTCCCTACCTAAATAAAAGAAAAAGAAAAATGAAAATAAAATAAAAATACTACAAGTTTCTACTTTTGGCCTCCATTTACAAATACTACGGGGCATATCCCAACTAAAAATATATACAAATTCTTCGGGACATTTTTCGGTTAAATTTAACTAAAGGAGCGACCTTTCGCCTCAAAAACTAACAAATATCCTAAGGCTTGCCTACCCAAATATGGTCGCCAAAACAAACATTCTATCGACACAACTAGACAAAACGTAAATGGAATAATAGAAAATGCGTTCGATCCCAATTTCCCTTTTTAAAGAAAAAGAAACTTCAAATGAACCCGACCCCAATTGATTGTTCACTTCTAATTACGGAAGAAATTGTCAAAACAACCCATTTACGTTTATAATCAACTTAAACCCAGCTCTTTCTTAATTAACCAATGCAATAGCCTATGTTAAACAACAATTTAGCATGCAAGTTCATAATAATTGTGATGGAAACAAAACTTCATTCATTCACATATAAATGCACAAAACATCAAAATTTATATTAATCAAGACTAAGTTAAGACACAAACCTTAGATATATTTTGCCAAATGAAATCTGAAAATACAACACCGGAAAACTTAGACAACAACGACTCGACGGAACCGCGAATCTGCCCGGAAACATCGAACACGACACCAACTTCGAACGGACCTCACCCCGGACAGAAAATGAAACTTGAATCTCTTTGAGAAAACCTCAACTGGAACCAAGTTATCAACGAAGCCCCGAACGGAATTGTAACGACCTGACCGGTCGTTTTGAACTTTTGCACTTTGATCGCCAGTTCTCAGGCATGACTTGCCCCGTATTATGTATTATGACTAATGTAGATCGTTGTTTTTGGTTTTCAGAAAGATTTGGAATGAATTTGAAAGAACAGTTTCAGTTGAAAGCTTTGAATTTGAAAGGTTTGACCGAGAGTTGACTTATTCGTATATGAGCTCGGATCGGAGTTTTTATGATTTGGTAAGATTCGTTAGATGATTTGTGACTTAGGAGTTTGATCGAAAGTGATTTTGGAGGTCCGATGTAGAATTAGGCTTGAATTAGCGAAGTTAGTATTTTAGCGAATTCCGGTTGATAGGTGAGATTTTGATCCGAGGGTCGGAATGGAATTCGAGAATTGATGTAGCTTCGTTAAGTGATTTAGGATGTGTGTGTAAAGTTTCAGGTCATTCGGACGTCGTTTGGTTGGGTTTTTGATCGAATGCGTATTTCGGAAGTTTTAGAAAAACTTAGGCTTGAATCCGATGTAATTTGAGGTGTTTTGATGATTGGAGCAAGTTTGGATGATGTTTTAGGATGGTTTGGCACTTTTTTTTGAGGTCCTGTGGGCCTCGGGGTGATTTCGGATGGCTATCGGGATGAATTTTGGACTTGTGTTATTGCTGAGATTACTGGTCCTAGTATTTCCGCATCTGCGAAATTAGGACCGCAGATGCGGGAAGGAGGTTGCGGGTGTGAAAATGGCTTGGAGGCTGGTTTCCGCAGATGCGGCGATGGCATCGCAGATGCGGATTTTGGACATGTGGGAATTTTCGCAGAAGAGAATGCTTTTCCGCAGGATCGGAGTCCGCAGAAGCGGTCCTGGGCATTTAATGAAACTCCACAGAAGCGGATGTCGTAGAAGCGGAAAATGCACCGCAGATGCGGTAATGTGCTGGGCAGAAGGGTTTTAAATTTTATTTTTTTGTTCCGCGAGCTAAGTTGTTTTTCCACCATTTTTTAGCATCCTTGAGAGCTTTTGGACGGAAATTGAAGAGAGTTTCGACTGGCATTGATTGGAGGTGAGTTCTATGATCTTAAAACACGATTATTATATGAAATTAACCTTGAAATTTATGGAAATTAAGCCTAAAACTGAAGAACTAGGGCTTGAGATTTTGAAATTTGATTTGGGGATTTGAGGGACCATTTGAGGTCGGATTTGAGAATTTTTGGTATGTATGAACTCGTGGAGAGATAAGGAAACCATTGATGTGAAAATTTCTGACTTTCGAGAAGTGGGCCCGGGGCTCGAATTTTGTCGATTTCGAGATTTTTAATATTTTTCGATTGTTTTCGATTGGGTATTATTCCACTGGCATATTCTGACGTATTCGTTCTGGTTTTGGATAGATTCGACACGCGTGGAGGCCGATTTGCGGGGCAAAGGCATCGCGAGCTAGAGATTTCACCGGTTCGAGGTGAGTAATGATTGTAAATGATATCCTGAGGGTTTGAAACCCCGGATTTGCACATCGTAGTGCTGTATTGAGGTGACTTTGCACGCCGGATAGCGAGCATGGGGTAGAGCACAGTTGGGGATTGTGACTTGGTTCGTCCCGATTGATGATTTCACCGCGTATTTGACTGAAACTTATTTGTTATTATCATGATTTGGGTTGATTTCCATATTTGGGCTTCGTGCCAATTATTTGAACCCTTCGGGGATTTTATCACTGTTTCCACACTGTTTTAACGTATTATTTGAACTCAGTCATGTTGATATCTACTGTTTTGCAAACTCAGCCAAATTTTACTCAGTTTTGAACTTAAATGATATTATGAGCTAAGAACTACTATTTTACAAATGCCCGAGGGGCTTGTGATGATTTTTGGACTGAGTGAGCCAAGGGCCACATTTGAGGATATACTGAGTGATATGAGGCCGAGGGCCTGAGATACTTTATATGCCACGAGGTGGCTTGAGTGATGTGAGGCCGAGTGTCGAGTGATATGAGGCCGAGTGCCGAGTGATGATGCCACGAGGTGGCTTGATATTGCGCTTGGGCCGTAAGAGGCCCCTCCCAGAGTTTGCACACCCCCAGTGAGCATCGTCGACGATATATGGATCGGGCTGTACGTCGCATCGAGATGTGGATCGGGCTGCACGCCGCAGCGAGATGTGGATCGGGCTGCACGCCCCAGCGGTTACTATATGATACTATTCTAGGAGTGATCTGAGAGAGAGAGCCCGAGGGGCTGAGAGTGTTGTGAGAGTGAGCCCGAGGGGCTGGTAATGTTTGAGATATTGCTTGAGTGGCGAACTTTTATGTGCTCATCTTGCATGTTTACTTGCCTTTTTACCTGTTATACTGTGGTATTTGTGCCCGAGGGGAGAATCTCCTGTGCTTATTGGCACTAACTGTTTTGAAATCTTTTCGTAACTGTTGAAAAGATCATTTTCAAAAGAGATTTAAACTGAGCCAAGATATTTCTAAAGATTTCACAGCTTCGCTGTTTTCTTAAAGGATTGTACCCTGCTTCTATACAGCATGATGGTTTGCTTTACGTGATTTCTTACTGCTCAGTTGTTATTTACCTTTATTACTCACTGAGTTGGAGTACTCACTTTACTCCCTGCACCTTGTGTGCAGATGCAGGTATTTATACACCCGGTAGCGGGTTTTGACTGACCGGAGGCAGTGTTGTCTGATTTAACGAGGTGGCTGCCAGCATTCACAGCACCATACTTCATACTTTTTTTTACCATTCCTATTTTGTTTATTTCAGGCCTTATAGTTGTATTCATACTCTAATATATGCTCGTGACTGCTGACACCCCGATTTGGGCTGTGTCAGGATGGTTCTACTATTATTATCTATGTTTCCGCAAATTATTGTTATTAAATCATGCTTCATAATTGCTTAATGATGATTAACTGCTTAAAAGAGGTGCTTCCTACTAGCCTGTCTCATAACTCGGAGAGGGACATAATGGTAGGTCCCCCTCAAACAGATCAGTATCAGAAATGGCGCATCCCTGGATCGAACGATGAATTCTTCAGTGGGGAACCACTCGAACATCCATTGTACCCGGTCTTCATTCAAATTATCAAAGAGTTTGACCCATTCTCTAGCATTCTCCGGTTAAGCAAACATGTTGGGCATGTAATTCATTCGCTTCGGATGATGAAAAGCGATATAATCATCCTAGTCCCTTCGATGGATTTCTTGTCAGTACACACCCCTTTGGAGATGTTCCATGAGCCAAAGTTGAAGTAGCATATTACAACCCTCAAAATGTTTAGCTCCCTGTTGACACATTTCTAGGGCTCGGTATATCTCTGCTATAATTATTGGTACGGGACTGAATGGTTGTCCGTCAATTCCTTCCATTAGAGTTTTGGTAACCATAGCTAGCCTGGTATGGATCCTTGCTTTCTTCATTGGAAACACTATCATCCCCAAGAAACAGAACATGAAGACAAATACCCTTTGGTGAATATGCCCCAATGATGTAAGGACGAACTCGTCAAGATAAGTACGGTAAGATTTGTTGTGACCGTACCTTTTGTAAAAATAGTCAAAGGGAATGTACGAGTCCTTCAAACATGTCAAGTCTAGATTCTTCTTTAGATCCATCATTTTGAGAAAACCTCTACCTTTGCGGTTTTTCGGCATTAACAAACCCGGAGTTTCCCACGGTATTCCAGCCAGTCCTCCTATTTCCTCAAGCAGGGGTGTCATCTCAATGTATCTAAAGCGGAACACAGACCTATCGCAATCCCAGCATATAGTAGAAGCTTCTATAATTTTGTTGTTGGGTTGAATTTCCAGAAGAGAAGGTAGATTCCCTAGATATTTCCTGACAAGAGCCTGATCGCTGGAGTGAAGATTCTCCCACCAACTTAGTAATTTGGGATGGATATTGGTGACCATGCCGAATCTGGGGACTTCATGCCTCATGTTTCTACAAGACAAAGGGTTAGGCCCTTACCCCACCAGACTCAGCTACTAAATATCAATAATTGGCATAGAAGCATTTAGTTCTCCAAATAAATGCACAAAATATGGTAGTGTCCGTTTGGGTTTTGGGGAAACCCGGTGGACTTTGGACAAGGATGTCTTAAAAATTCATTACGCGGACAGCATAACTGACTCGGCTAGGTTTGACCATGATGCATGCACAATTAAACAGAGTAAGGTTTCTATAGGGTACTAGACTGGTACCCTTGAGCGGACAACTCAAGAGGGAAAGGCGCAGAACCGTCGACTACACCGTTAATCGACTGGTTTTTCGCAAATATGCCTTTGTCAGATTTAGGGGATGATAATATCGGAAGAGCGCAACCACTCATTATAAGCGTTGCTATGGTATTTTGTTTGGCACGAGTGGAATATGATGTTGAAAACATGCTTATGCAATAATAAAGAAAGTTGTCATGTATTTGCACGTTCATAATAACAATTACAATAATCTAAAACAGTAATACAGGAATGCAATAAAGGATAGCAGTAGAAGAAATAAAGAAAAGAAACAAAAGAAAAGTTAGTTTCATAGTAGAAGAGGGAATTAAATGCTTAAAACAAGTAAAGGAATATAAGAAATGCAAAGTCACGGTAATCGCTTAAAATGGTAAAAGCCTAAAAGAATTCCCCAGCAGAGTCGCCATGTTGTCGCGCCCCCTTTTCTCGCAAAATCGGGTTTATGATATTTGAGAGGACAACTCGTTCACTTTTGGAAATTGGGTTTAAGAGAATTGAAGAGTCGCCACCTAATGATTAAAGTGCAATAGGACACTAAGAAGGATTTTTGTTTAGATAACCAGAGCCTGATTCAGACTTCCTGTCTGAAGTATGAAATAAACCAACTCCAAAGATCAATGTTCAAAGCCTTTCTATCACTTGGGTGTGTCAGAGTTCCCTAAGAGCTTCTTAAGAACTCCGCGCAGTACTTACACCCAAATGTATTACAATATTAAACCAAAGTGCAGTATGGAAGGGCCGGCCCTCAGGTGTCCAAGTTCAGAGGGAACACAAGGTCCCAAGGCAAGGCTCACAAAAGGAGGGCAGAACTTAGGAACTTAGAGGGAGAGTGCAAGTGCAGAATTCCAAGAGGGAAAAGGGAAACAGTACACATAGAGGTATAGGAAATGGGAAGTGGTAGAGGGGTAAAAATAGGCTAGTGGGTATACCCAGCAATGGGACATGCTGGCACACCTCACAAGCCTGTTAGAACACATTGTTTCAGAGGTTATGATCCTCTGAGGGGTCCAGTTCAAACCATGGACAATAACTTTGCATACTGTCATTTTTTAAACTATAACCCAAAGCACATAAAAGGAAATAGGGAGCAGGTATTCATAGCAGAAACGAAGCCCAAAAGAAATCAACATGCTAGTTAAATATTTAACTTTGCAGCAATAGAAAGTAGACATGGAAATAGAAAATTATAAGTAAGCACATTGTGAAGATGCTGAAGCTTAAATTAGGACATACCAGTTTCAAAGAAAACAAGTAGAAAAAGCAGTAGCCTTGTAGAAGCCAAAATGCAAACAGGAAGGTAGAATACTATAAGTGCGAGCCCAGAAAAGATTGTGAAGTTGTGAAGTCTGAAGTGTGTGATTGTAAGAAAATTGTGTGTTTTGAAAAAAGAAAGGGTCATGTATTTATAGTGCAGAAGGCAGGCAGAAATAAGGTAACAAAATATTTAAAGAATTGATTGTCAATTAATAAAACAAAGATCCCTTTAATTAAGGGATTCAGGTTCAAACGGGCATAAGCCAATTAAGGAAAGAAATTAATGAACCCTTTGTGTAAAGAATGCCATTGAGGGCGAATACATAAAGGTTATTTAAGGACAGGTTTTTTTTAAATACACGGTTTGTGCAAATGAGGCAAGGGAATCAATTAACAGCCAGTAAATCAGAGGTCAAAGATTTGTTATGAATGAACCAAGTCATAAAAAGAGGAAGAAGGGTTTTACATGTATAGAGTCACATAGGAAATCAGTGAAAGATGGAAAGAAATCAATCAACCTATATTGAGAAGGAAATTTACACTAATTGCAAATTTGAAAACCATTTAGAGGAAAATTCATCGTATATAAAGAGCATGTGAGCATGAAAGAAGGTTGTCATGTAAATCAGTAGAAAAGTTGTCACGACCCCAGTTCACCCTCCATGAACATGTCGTGATGGCACCTAGTTCCTACAACTAGATAAGCCTAACAATGCGGAAATTTATATAACTTGCAGGATAATTAATTAAAGCTGAACATATTAAAATACTAACTGTATATAAGGTCGCTCGGCCTATACAACTCAAAAGAAATGCGAAAGTCTACAACACAATCCCAAAACCCGGAAACTCACGGGAACCACAAGCTAATAGAAATAACGTAAATGCTCTAATCTCCGGAATGTCTACCTCAAAATATGATAGAATCTAAACTCTACAGAAAGAATAAGGAAGAAGACTCTTCGGTCTGTGGACGCTGCAGATATACCTCGAAGTCCCCATAGCTCCCCTTGCCTCAAGGATAATGCGCCTGAGTGGAGGTACCTGGATAATCTGCACATGAGAAAACATGCGCAGGAAGGGCATGAGTACACCACAACGGTACTCAGTAAGTGCCAAACCAAACCTCGGTTGGGTAGTGACGAGGAAGGTCAGGGCCCTATTAAGATGAACATAATGTATGATGAGATAAGTAAAAACAATATAGATAAAGTCTACAGCGAAAATCCAAACAGAAATAAATAAGGGAAAGCAGTAATAGGAAACAGAAGCAAAACAATATAAGGGATACTACCCACAACAGGAAATAATAGTTGGGGATCTATTGGTATCCTCATCATATACACTAGGGATCTCTTGGTATCTCGAGGATCTCTTGGTATCCTTATCATATGCACGGGGAATCTCTTGGTATCCCGAGGATCTCTTGGTATTCTTAAATCATATACACGGGGGATCTCTTGGTATCCTCAAATCATATACACGGGGGATCTCTTGGTATCCCGAGGATCTCTTGGTATCCTCAAATCTTACATTTTCATGTGCCAAGGATCTCTTGGTATCCCGCACCTCAGTACAGAACATAACCAGTACAGAGGGATCTCCCGGGATGCCGTCCCGTAGTCCTAAATTAAAACAGACAATGACAGCTAACATATTAGGATAAAAGCTAACTCAGAACAAGTAATAGAAAATCCTGGCCTAACATGTTTCACGTAACACAACCAAGACAGCTTAAGCACTTAAGCAAATAGTCAAATAAACATGCTTCCCTAAACTAGCATAGGATAAACTTGCAATTCAAGATAAATAGATAAGCAGGAAAAACTCAATTTAAATACTTCAAATAAAAACGGATTTCCGACAATTAGCTCAAGTACGCGCTCGTCACCTCACGTATGTTGATACCCAATTTTTACCTGAGTATTTTATATATAACCAAAATACTTTCAAAATAACATATACATGCATATATAAGCATGCCCAAGAGTTTTGGTATTTTTCCTTATTTTTTAAGATTTAAAACGAATTTATTATCTATTTTAATGGTAGAAAATTCAATAATTATTCCCAAACTACCATGTTTGGTGAATAATTTGTTTTTTCATTCTCATATTTACACCAAAATATAATTAAGGTAATTTTTGTATATTTTTATAAATTTATTTTGGTAGTTTTAAAGTTAAATTGCATGTAATTGCAAGTTTAGTCTATCTTAAGATTAACTGCATTTTATAATTGTAAAATTGGTTCCAATGTTGTTAATTAATATTTACATGTTATTTACTGACTCGGTACTTTTAATTTAATTTCAAAATCATTTTTACTATTTTTTAAAATAAAAAGGAAAAACTGGCTATTTAAAATATAGCCCCAATTCGTTTCAATTGTATCCCCATTTACATTACAATTTTTAGCCTGAAACGGACCCAATTTCAAGCTCAACATCGGACCAGCCCAATCCCGTCTAACCCAACCCAATAACCCTTTTATCCTACCCGACCCAAGGCTCTTTTAATCCAGACCGTTGATCAATCTGATCAACGGTCACGATCTCATCTTTCCTTTTTAATTTACCTAACCCAGCCCTAATCCCCTCATTTCCTTCTGATAGTCGCCTTTGGATCCTCTCATCTCTCAAACTCTCTCGACCCTTCCCCTAACCCTAGCAGCTTCTCGTCATCCTCACCCCAAAACTCATCGGAATCCATGGCTTCTCAGGCCATGGAAACCCTACACTCACCTCCTACTGTTCCTACATGCCTGATGCTCAAAGATTCGAGGCCAGACTTCGAAGGTCTTCACTCAGACCTTTACCGATTCGAGGTTTCCGGCCATCTCCGGCCTTGCTCCGGCATATCAAAGGCTCAGGAACCTGACTCTTGACCTCTCCGACTCGAGATTGGACCTGTTTCCAAGCCTTTCTCATTTCTAGGGTTTCTCCGAAAACCTAAGCCATTCAAGGTTCTTTCATCGTTATTTGTCTAGATCTATACGATATCTATGCTTTTCTTGCCATCTAAGGTGTTTTCCCAAAAGCTTCTTTTCAAAATCGTTTCTCTTCAATTTTAGGGTTTCTGAAAGGATTTTTGGGAAAAATCTTTCTGATATTTCTTCTTCTTTGTTATATGTGTGTTTGTTCATACCCTACTCGTGTGATTTCTTTATTATGCATGTACTGTCTTCTACCTTTTCTTTTCTACTATGAATGTTACTCCTGTTAAACTTTGCTATATTTTCTCTACTCTTTTACTATGTGTGTTTACTATTAAGTTATTTGATTTTTGGACTATGTTCATGTTCTTACATGCTTCATCTACTTGTGTTCATGTCTGTATTATCTCCTTCTTCTGAACTTGTTTAGGTTTCGAGTTTTCTCAAAATATGTTCTTCATGATTCTTCTTCCTTTGTCATTCAACAAGCTATCATATTTGTCTTGTTGAGACTCTGAAGCAAATGGCCTGCTTTCTCACTTCCATGTTAGATTCAATTTTGAAACCCTGGGATTTGGTGATTTCTTTTGATGATTTTGATTCCTTGTGTTCGAGTTAAGGCTCCGCTTTGGAACCCTGGACTCTTAGACTCACTATGAGTCTGCAAATTGAACTTGTATCTCTTTGCTTATGATTCTGAGTTTTTATGATTCTGAACTCCTCTCTCTTTTACATAACTCGACAGTCTCTTCTTGATTCACATGTTTGTGTACTTTATATATTAGAACTCTTCTTTCAAAAGGTTTTGGCAACTACTAATTGATTCTGAATCCCTTTGATGGTGTTTACTTGATTGTTATTGATTTTCCCTAAGTGAACCTTTCTTTACCCTTTTTCTCGACCTGATTCATTCGAGTAAGCATGTAATTTTGGTTTTACTGATTGATTCCCTTTCCTTATTTTTTAAACCGTGTACTATTGTTTTGTTTCCTTAAATAGCTTCTACGTACCTACCCTTTATTATACTGCTGGGAAAATATTCTTTCAAGATCCCTTCCCTTAATTGTTTTACCCGTTTGAATTTGAATCCCTTAATTAAAGGGAGGCTTATATGATTGATTGAAAATCAGAATTTAATTATTTTCTTACGTTATTTCTCATGACTTTCATACTATAAATACTCTCCTCCCTTCTCTTTGAACACACGAACACATAACATAATCTGAGTTCACAATTCACTCTCACTTAAAACTCTCTCTCTTTCTGATACTTGTGTTGTTGTGGACTTTGTTTACTTTCTTCTACACTCTTTTGCTTCTCTACTGGTATGTCTCAATTAGTTTACCTGCCTTAACAACAATGTGTTTAATTCTGCCTACTTCTGTTAGTTGACATTTGTTTCTAGCATATTGTCACATGTTTCCCCTTTCCTTTATAGTTCAGTATTTAAATTATGTATGCAACCAGTTGCTTGTTGTGAATTTTCTACTTTATGAATCCCAAACCCCCATACCCCCTTATATGTGAGTTATGGTTCAGAGCATAACAGCACTCCAATATTGTTGTCTATGATTCTGAAATGGGTTCTTTGAATCCTTAACCCAATCAATTCCCACTCCCTTTCCCCTTTTATGTGTCTGAGCTTTGGACTTGGGTCTGATAGTGTCCTAATCACTATCCAGACCTTGGTCTGACCTCCAAGGTTCTGCTCCTAACTTGTTCAACCAAACAAGTGGTCATGGGCGTGCCAGCCTACTTCGTGGCTAGGTATGACCACCTCTCATGGCTCCCCAATTCCCCTTTCACTTTGCACTTACTCTTAGTTATAAGTTCTGCCCCTCTCTTGCAAGCCATGCTTTGGGACCCCTGAGCTCCCTCTGAACTTGGATGCCTGAGAGATGGCTCTTCCACAGTGCACTATTCTAATTCTAACGGCATCCTGGGTGTAAGCAATGCCTGGAATCCCTGAGATTCCTTGGAACTTTGAAATACCTTGGGCAAAGAGAAGGCTTTGGAAATCTAGATCCCAGAAGTGGCTCAATCGCATATTATTAGACATTAAGGTTGAATTAGGCTACTCGAATCTAGTTGTTAGTTCTTCATGTACTTTTAATTTCTAGTTGATTTATTGGGTTGTAATAACTTGTATGAAACTCGGGGAGTATAGTAAAAGGGTGTGGTATGGGTCTTTACTTTCTTGCATCCAAGGGGTAGAAATTATGATTTAGGATTTTACTTATAATCAAACTAGAAATCCTGCCTATAGGGCCTTTAATAATGATTCAATCACATAGAGACCATGCCTATAGGATTTAACGCTTAACTTCACCGCAAATCACCTAGAAAGTATGTCTATAGGATTTAACATTCATGTTCTGTAATTACGCATACAGAGATCATGTCTTAGGCTCTTGCATTTCTAGATATACAAATGTCATTAGGCAAACCGTTAGTAGGTTTAATAATAAGGTTGCATATAAACATCATGTGTATAAGATTTTTATTAATGTCATGAAAAGTTATTAAAATCAGTAAACGTATAGAAAGCATGCCTATAGGAAATCTCAATTTTTAACAGCCTCATTTGTTTTAAAACAGTATCAATTACCGGAACTCATATCTAGTTTACTAAAAACTGGTAGTTTTCTACCGCTTTTTCTGAAACTCGCTAAAATTGGTAAACCTTTTTTCTATAATGAATCCGCACTTCCTGAAACTCACTAACATTTTAATCAGTCTGCATCTTTTCTGAAACAACTGGTAACTCTTTTCTAAAATCAGTTTGCATCTTTTTTTTCTGAAATTCGTTTCTCTGTTAAAACTGATAACTCTTTTTTTTTCTAAAATCAATTTGCAACTTGTCTGAAATTCGTTTCTTTCTGTTAAACTGGTAACTCTTTTGCATCTTTTTCCTGAAATCAATAGATCCTATGCGTAGTTTTATTTCAACACATAGACAAAAGGTTGGCTAATTAATCATTGGGTCAGTCCCTGACAACTGTATTCGAGTTGCCTAATGCAGACTTTCTGTCTAAATATATGTGTTGAACCAGTCCACTCGCTGCTTAATTTTAATCTAAGACCAAATTAGTATTTGTCAAGGCATGCTAAACTATATGATTATTTGACTTCTGGGTTAACTTAAGCCTTATTTGCTTGTTTGTTCTTCCCTTTTACTTGATACTTGTTTTGAATGTCGAGCTAGAATTTTATCCTTTAAACTCCACAAAGGCCTCCATCCCTTTCTTTCCCCTTTAGGATTAGAAGTCCTAATACCCCGGGACTGATAGGATTGGGACGGGTAGTAGAATGCGATAAGTAAACGATATCGTTCCGCGCTTTAATACCTTAACGGGGTGGGAAGGGTAGACATGGAGATGATGATTACACGATAACACTCCGCATACAATTGGGTACCAGTGTTGTGCGAATGATCCATGTAATGTATAAACCTAGGGCCCCCTCCTCCCTCTTTATTAGTTTAACAATTTTTCTGAATCTTAAAAGTTGTTGCACTTTCAATTTCTATTTCTCATATGATTTTCGGTTTGTTCACACTAAGTACTTGACTTCTTCCCTCTACTTGCATTTTTTACCAAACTGCTCCTTTCTAAAATTCTTCATTTCTTTTAACCTTTTGTGCTTCTTGTACTTGTTTATTTGCACTTGCATTTAAAGTCACAATTGTAGCATGGTCGGGAACCACACTAGTGGATCTTGAAGGGTGCCTAATACCTTCCCCTCGAGATAATTTCAAGCTTTTACCCAAAACTTTGGTCTTCATCTTTAATTTTTCTAGAAGTGTCCTAATGCACGATAATCATTAGGTGGCGACTCTCCAAACTCCAAAAACCCAATTCCCAAAGCGGGAAAAGAATTGTCTTCCCGAATGTCGATAACCCGAGGAAAAAAAAGGGGGGCGTCGACAGCATGGCGACTCTGCTGGGGATTTCTTTAGGCTTTTACCATTGCATGTTATATGTGACTTTACCGGTTTCTTTATTGCTTTTGTTTAATGCCTTTATTTGGAACTGACTTGTTTCTTTTTCTTTAATTACTTTCATTTACTGCTTTTCCATCAATACTGTTGTAATTTCTGAGCAATCATTGTAAACTTTATTGTATGAACGTGAAAATAAATGTCAATTTGTTCCATCCTTGTAAACTGCATCTTCAACATCATATTCCACTCATGCCAAACAATTACTATAGCAACGCTTATAATGAGTAGTTGCGCACTTCCAATACTATCACCCCCCTAAATTTGGAAAAGATATATTTGCGGTAAAACCAGTCGATCAACGGTGTAGTCGACGGTTCCGTGCCTTTCCCTCTTGAGTTGTCCGCTCAAGGGTACCAGTCTAGCACTTCAAAATAGAAACCTTATTCCATTTAGATCGTATATGCATTATGGTCAAACCTAGCCGAGTCGGTTATGTTGTCCACATAATGACTCATTAAGATAGCCTTGTCCAAAGTCCACCGGGCCTCCTTGAAACCCAAAGGGATGCCTCCACGTTCTGTGCATTTATTTGGAGAACTTAAGTGCCTGCTATGCTAATTATTGATTTAAATAGTCGAGTCTGGTGGGGGTAAGGGCCTAACACTTTGTTTTGTAGAAAATGAGGCACGAGATCCCCAGATTTGGAATGGTAACCAACATTCATCCAAGGCTGCTGAACTGGTGGAACGACCTTCATTCTAGTGATCAAACACTCGTCTGCAAGTACTTAGGGAATCTTCCCTCTCTTCTAGAGATTCAACATGACAACAGAATCATAGAGGCTGCGACATTGTTCTGGGATAGTGACAAGTCTGTATTCCGCTTTGGGACCTTGAAATGACTCCTTTACTTGAAGAAATAGGGGGTTTAGCTGGAATTCCTTGGGAGACTCTGGGTTTTCTTATGCCCAAGAATCGCAAAGGAAAGGGTTTCCTAAAGATGATGGGACTGAAGAAAAACCCAGACTTGACATGTTTGAAAGACTCTTATATCCCATTTGACTATCTATATGAAAGGTACGGCCATAGCAAGTCATACCGCACCTATTCAGACGAATTTTCTATCACCTCATTGGGACATGTCCATAGAAGGGTCTTTGTTTTCATGTTTTGCTTTTTGGAGATGATCGTGTTCCCTATGAAGAGGGCTAGGATCCACACCAGACTAGACATGGTAACCAAATCTTTGATGGAAGGGATTGGTGGGCAAACTTTTATCATAATACCGATAATTGTAGCGAAATATACCGCGCCTTGAACAAATGTCAATAACAAGGCAGTAATTTCGAGGGTTGCAACTTATTGCTTCAGCTTTGGCTCATGGAACACCTCCAGAAAGGAGAATACCGACAAGAGATCCTACGCAGAGATTGGGATGATCATATCGCCTTCCACCAGCCAAGGCGTATGAATTATATGCCTAAAATGTTCGCTCAACCGGAGGACTCCAGAGGATGGGTAGAATTGTTCGAAAATCTGAAAGAAGACCAGATGAAATGGATGTTTGAGTGGTTCCCCAAGGATGAATTAATTGTTCGATCTCGAGATGCGCCGTTTCTCATACTGATTGGTTTGAGAAGGACTTATCCTTACGTTCTTGTCCGAGCCATGAGGCAAGCTGGAAGAAAACAAATCATACCAAGGGTTGATAAAACGAGTCACCTCAGGGCTGATTTCCAGGACGATGATAGCCCTCACAGGTGACAAGCTCAGCATTTGTGGCATTTCAAAATCGTTTTGGGGAGAGAATCCACTGAGCCAGACAGGTACCACGCCGGTTGTATGCCGCATTATCCGGGTTGGTTAGAAGACAATGGCATGGGTCAGCCGAGATTTTTTCGAGGTCACAGAATTATTGACGAGCATGCTGAAGCACAGGTTAAGTATAATCAACTGCGCAAGAGAATTCAAGAGTGTGAAAGTGAGCATCGGGATATACAAGAAGCCCATCAGAAATTGATCGAGGAGTGGAAGGAAATGGCTGTCAGCGCCAACAATCGGTTAAGGTATTTGGAGCGGGGTCTAGTAGAGCTGGAAGGGAAGTTCATCAAAAGGATCGAAGACTACCAAGACGCTAAAGGAAATGCATGTGATCATCTGGCCCGAGCTTACTTGCTGCTAGGACTACGCAAATTGGTGAAGCTGTTCGAGGGAGACAAGGATGCCAAATCTGGGGAAGGTCCCTCTAGGACCAGGTAGTTAGGAGTCCTTTATTTTGCTTTAATGATGTAATAAGGCCAATGGCCACTAGTGACATTTACTTTCTGTTATTTTGAGTCGTTTTGGATTCGTCTTATTTTTATCAATAAAATGAGGCATTTAGCATTATAAGTTCTNGGGACCAAGTAGTTAGGAGTCCTTTATTTTGCTTTAATGATGTAATAAGGCCAATGGCCACTAGTGACATTTACTTTCTGTTATTTAGAGTCGTTTTGGATTCGTCTTATTTTTATCAATAAAATGAGGCATTTAGCATTATAAGTTCTCCAAAACTATTTGTCGCTAGGCCTACCTCGGGCACAACGAGGCACCAAAATTAGGACGCGATTTATATTCCCGCACAATGTGTTTAAATATTGCAATATTTTTCCTCAGAACCCGCGCTAACTTTCTACCTTTTTGTTTTTCTTTATTTTTTTTATTCCCCTCCCCAAAGGTTATTCTGGCACCATCAGCATACTCCACAAGATCCAAGGGCCCTCCACCTCCTCCTCCTCCGAGTCCTGTCCAGAACAAGAACAAAGGTAGAATGGGAGATACAAGCGCCAGAAAGGAGATCGAAAAGGAGGAAACTTCTCAGGGTACCCTAATTGTTAAGGGAACTGCTGCTCATCTTGAGCAAAAATTGTTGAAATTCCAGGAAGAATTGGACCAGGCTCGGAACTTGGCAAGCCTATCATTCACTCTTGCTGCTCCTGATGTTAACACCCAGAATCCCACACCTCCACAAAACACCCCACAACCACAGATACAACCCATTCACTGCAACACATGCCACACTCCAAATAACACTCCATTACTCATTCCCGAGCCACTGAACACCACCAATGACCATCTCCACAACACTCCTATTTATGTGGACATTGTACCCCACTACACCCAACCAATCTCAAATGCACCTGAGTCTGATGACAAGGACTCCCTTATCAGGAACTTAGCAGCAGAACTCAAGAAGTTAACCAGTCAAGTTCAGGGCGTGGAAGGTAACAAAGGTATTGAAGGGTTAAATTATGAAGACCTATGCATTTAGCCAGATGTTGAACTTCCGGAGGGGTACAAACCTCCCAAGTTCAAAATGTTTGATGGGACAGGAGATCTCAGAGTCCACCTGAGGACATATTGCGATAAGCTGGTTGGGGTCGGAAGAGATGAGAAGATTCGTATGAAGCTCTTCATGAGGAGCTTAAAGGGAGATGCACTATCCTGGTACATCAGCCAGGACCCCAAGAAATGGACGAGTTGGGTGAGCATGGCATCGGATTTCATGGATAGATTCTGATTCAATAAAGAGAATGCACCGGATGTATTCTATATACAGAACTTGAAGAAGAAGCCCACCGAAACATTCCGCGAGTATTCCACTCGTTGGAGGCCAAAAGCTGTAAAGGTCAGACCGGCCCTAGAAGAGGAGCAAATAAATAGATTCTTCGTCCGAGCTCAGGATCCTCAATATTATGAGAGGTTGATGTTAATCGAGGGTCAGAAGTTCTCCGATATCATCAAACTTGGAGAAAGAATCGAAGAGGTCATTAAGAATGGTATGGTTACAAATCTTGAAGCCCTGCAAGCCACTAATAAGGCTTTACAAACTGGTGGCGCATCTAAGAAGAAAGATATAAGTGTCGTGATGGTCGCACAGGGAGCCAAATCACCACCAAAATACCACACTTACCCATCACCTCCACTTACATATCAGCCCATCCCGAATTACCAAGCACTCGCACCCTCCTATCCACCTCCCGTTTACCAGTCCTATCCACCTCTCACATATCAACCCACCTCACCCAGATACTCTCAACAAGCACATGTTTACCAAGCTTATAACGCTCAACTCTCTCATTACCAATCACCACCCACCCGTCAAAATTTTCCAAGACCCAGACCAAATTTTGACCGTAAACCTCCCAGACAATACACAGCCATCGCAGAACTAATTGACCAGCTATATGAAAGACTTAAAGTTGCTGGTTACGTCATTCCCATCCTAGCCAAATCTCCAGAAAATCCCTCCCAGTGGGTTAACCCCAACAAGACTTGTGTGTATCATTCCGGCATGGAGGGACACACCCTTGATGAGTGCCGTTCATTGAAAGATAAGATTCAGACCCTGATCGATAATAAGGTCAATGTAGAAAAGGATCCTATTCCTAATGTTTGTAATAACCCCCCGCCTGACCAAAAAGGTGGATACATTCATATGATCGAGATCGAGGATGATTGGGACCCTAAAGGGTCGATAGGTTTGATTGCTGAAGGGGATGAACCAAAGAAAACAATGGTTACCCTTAACTCAATTGTTGTGCAGAACCAGCCCTCCAGGGATGACGAAGTAAATATGTCTATACCACTTGAACTTGAAGTGCCTCATTCTGCAAAGGCGTCCGGGCTAATCGAGGTTGAATTTGGAGTTCCAAAGGCACCTGCACCCTTTGAAGTTGTTGTATTACCACCAAGGTTGCCTATTCCAGTAGAAATGACTGACATAACACCATTCCACTCAAATGCCATACCATGGGATTACACTGCCGAAGCTAGGAGGAAAGGAAAGACCAAGATAGGAGAAACGATTGTCGCACAAGGAATGACTAGAACAGGAAGGGTGTACACTCCAGAGCACCTAGCTGAATCCGGTAAGCAAGCCCCGGGATGCCCCATTGAGACAGGACCCGATGATCTTTGGAGGAAAATACAGGCTAAGGAGTACTCGGCCGCTGAACAGTTGAACAAAACACCGGCACATATATCTATCTTGGCTCTTTTGCAGAGTTCAGACGCTCACAAGAATGCCTTAATGAAGATACTGAGCGAAGCCTATGTGCCCAGCAATATAACTGGGGGTGAAATGGTGAATATGGTGGGACAAGTGCTGGAGAGCCACAAAATAACCTTCCACGAAGACGAATTGCTGCCGAAAGGTTTGGGCCACAACAAGGCACTGCACATCACCGTACAGTGCGAAGATTATTTCATCACTAGGGTTCTGATCGATGGGGGATCGAGCCTCAACATCTGTCCGCTTGTAACTATCAGAACTTTGGGGAAAGGCCTACACGAGATCAAAGACGGGGCTATCAATGTCAAAGCCTTCGATGGATCCCAGAGATCTACTATTGGAGAAATCAGCTTGTGCTTGCAAATGGGGCAAACATGGTTTGACATCGACTTCCAAGTGATAGACGTCCCAACATCCTACAACTTGCTATTGGGACACCCATGGATCCACGCTGCTGGAGCCGTAGCATCGACCCTGCATCAGGAGGTAAAGTTCGAATGGAATCACCAAGAAGTGATCATCCATAGCGATGGTAGTAACCCTATATATAGTCGCCAGACCATCCCAATGATCGGGAGAAGAAGGAGAATAGGCGAAGAGACATACCACTGCATTGAAAGGGTCAACGCTGTAGACAAAGACAAGTGGTAGGACAACAAGATCGAAAGAATCCTGAATTGGTATGGGTACGAGCCTAGAAAGGGACTCGGTAAAAATCTTCAGGGGATCACTAAACCCATTAAACTGAAGAAGCATGACACTACCTTTGGCTTAGGGTACAGCTATACTTGGGAGGAATTCCAGAACTGGTCGCCACTATGGCGCAGCCCTTACTACCCATTGGAGTTTCCGATACATAGCCTAGAGCAGACCTTCCAGCCGGCAGATACTATATATGGGTCAGAAGAAGATGAAACGTTGGCAGCCATGAAGAATTTGTTCCTGGAGAATGATGATATGGACTGCTATGTTCTTTTTTAGGAGGAAGGGGAGGAAGGCCCTTCCATGCAAGCTGTGAATAGAGGAGACCACCTCAGCAACTGGTCAATTAGGACCGTCAGGGCCCGAAAGGCTTCGGGGTAGCAAGGCTAAACAAAATCACCATGCATCGCATTTTTTAGTTTACTTTACTAGTTGATTTTCTTTCCGCATTGCCTTTAATTTCGAAAAGAGCTCCGATGTTTCAAACAATTTTGAATTTAATCGAAGCATTTCAGTTTATCATATATCTCGCTCTTATTATTTTCTCTATCATTTACTCTATTTTTGCACAGTATTACTATTACTTACCTTGATTATGAACCAACGATTGTGATTTGCAATGAAACAACGCAACAAAAGGACATAGACTCAGGAAAATATGAAATACCTGAAGAGGTCATCAAAGAGGTTGAGAATTTTGAGAATAGACCTAAGTCCAACCTAGAAGAAACTGAGGTCATGAATTTGGGAGATACAGAGAACCTCAAAGAAACTCGCATCAGTGTTCACTCGTCGCCATCAGAGAAAGAAGAATATGCGAAATTTTTGAAAGAATATGAGGACATATTCACCTGGTCGTACGATGATAAGACTGGTCTCAGCACGGCCATTGTAGCTCATAAGTTTCAAACAAATCCAGCCTGTCCGCCAGTAAAGCAGAAGCTCAGGAAATTCAAGCCCGACATGAGTTTGAAAATCAAAGAAGAGTTTACTAAGCAAGTCAAAGCTAAGGTTCTCAAAGTGGTAGAGTATCCAACATGGTTAGCCAACATCATGCCAGTACCAAAGAAGGATGGGAAGGTTAGAATCTGTGTCGAATACCGGGATCTCAACCGGGCCAGTCCCAAAGATGACTTCCCCTTGCCAAACATACACATTCTTATCGACAACTGCGCCAAGCATGAGTTGCAGTCTTTTGTTGATTGTTTCGCTGGGTATCATCAGATATGGATGGATGAGGAAAATGCAGAGAAAATGGTTGTCATCACGCCGTGGGGGATGTATTGTTACAAAATGATGCCATTTGGGTTGAAGAATGCTGGCGCCACCTATATGAGAGCTATGACTACTATCTTTCACGACATGATACATAAGGATTTGTAGACGACATCATCATCAAATCCAAGAAATCCACTGATCATATGGAAGACCTGAGAAAGTTCTTCAACAGACTGAGAAGGTATAACCTGAAACTAAATCCCGCCAAGTGTGCATTCAGGGTTCCTACCGGAAAACTACTGGGATTCATCGTGAGCCGTCGAGGGATAGAATTGGACCTATCAAAGGTCAATGCCATTCAAGAATTGCCACCGCCAAAGAACAAAAAGGACGTGATGAGTTTCCTGGGGAGACTCAACTATATCAGCCGGTTCATAGCTCAGTCCACAGTCATTTGTGAACCCATCTTTAAAATGCTAAATAAAGACGCTGCTACTAGATGGACCGACGATTGTCAGAAAGACTTCAAGGAATACCTATCAACGCCGACCTCTGTTACCTTATCTCGCGGTTTGGATGGATCATTCGGTTGTGTTCTGGGACAATGTTCTGGGACAACATGATGAAACGGGGAGAAAGGAGCAAGCCATCTATTATCTCAGCAAGAAGTTCACCCCATACGAGACCTGGTATTCTCTATTATAGCACACCTGTTGTGCTCTGACTTGGGTAGCTCAGAAATTAAGGCATTATTTTTGTGCCTACACTACCTACCTCATATCCAGGATGGACCCGCTGAAGTATATCTTCCAGAAGCCCATGCCCACTGGCAAGCTCGCCAAGTGGGAAATCTTGTTGAGTGAGTTCGATATTGTTTACATGACTCAGAAAGCAATCAAGGGTCAAGCCATAGAAGATCACTTTGCCGAGAATCCTATTGAAGGGGAATACGAACCACTGAAAACGTATTTTCCTGATGAAGAAGTGTCATTTGTAGGAGAAGATATTGCAGAATCCTACGATGGTTGGAGGTTGTTTTTCGACGGAGCTACAAATTTTAAAGGAGTTGGCATAGGGGCGGTCCTAGTATCAGAAACTGGCCAGCATTACCCGGTATCCGCCAAGCTCAGGTTCCCTTGCACAAATAACATGTCTGAATACGAAGCTTGCATCTTGGGACTCAAGATGGCTATTGACATGAACGTCTAGGAGTTGCTAGTGATCGGGGATTCAGACTTGCTCATACATCAAGTTCGAGAAGAGTGGGCAACCAAGAACTCTAAGATACTCCCCTACTTGCATCACATACAGGAATTAAGGAAAAGAATCACAAAGATGGAATTTCAGCATATCCCTAGGGTCCAGAACGAGTTCGCTGACGCATTAGCCACTTTATCATCCATGATCCAGCATCCAGATATGAATTTCATTGATACCATCCCAGCAAGGATTTATGATCAGCCAGCTTACTGTGCTCACATTGAGGAAGAAGCAGATGAAAAACCATGGTTCCACGATATCAAAAAATACTTGACCACAGGGGAGTATCTAGAACTTGCCAACGCTACTCAGAAATGCACACTTCGGAGATTATCCAACAACTTCTTTCACAACGGAGGAATCTTGTATAGGAGGAATCCCGATTTGGGTTTGTTAAGGTGTGTCAAAGCAAAAGAAGCAACCAGACTATTGGACGAAGTGCACGTAGGGATCTGCGGGCCACACATGAATGGTTTTTTCTTAGCAAAGAAGATACTTCGAGCAGGGTATTTCTGGATGACTATGGAAACAGACTGTATCCAGTACATTCGCAAGTGCCATTGCTGTCAGATACATGCAGATATGATAAAGGTGCCTCCAAACAAGCTTACTGCAACAAGCTCACCATGGCCATTCGTCGCCTGGGGAATGGATGTTTGGACCTATCGAGCCTGTCACATCAAATAGGCACGGATTTATCCGGGTGGCAATCGATTATTTTACTAAATGGGTTGAGGCAGCATCATACAAAGCAGTGACTAAGAATGTTGTGGCAGACTTTGTCCGTGATCATATTGTTTGCCCATTCGGGGTTCCAGAATCAATCATCACTAATAATGGTTCCAATCTCAACAGCGACTTGATGAAAGCAATGTGTGAGACATTGAAGATCAAACACAACAATTCTACAGCCTACAGGCCTTAGATGAATGGAGTTGTAGAGGCAGCCAACAAGAATATCAAAAAGATACTAAGGAAGATGGTTGAAAGTCACAAACAATGGCATGAGAAGTTAGTATTTGCCTTGTTGAGATACCGCACCATGGTCCGCACATCAATCAGGGCAACTCCCTACATGCTGGTTTATGGTACAGAGGCGGTCATTCCCGCCGAGGTAGAAATTCCTTCCTTGAGGATCATACAAGAAGCAGAGTTGGACAACGCAGAATGGGTAAAAGGTCGCTACGAGCAGTTAGCCCTTATAGATGGAAAAAGGATGAATGCAGTTTCTCACGGTCAGTTTTATCAGAATAGAATGTCCATAGCCTTCAACAAAAGAGTTAAGCCAAGGAAGTTCACACCGGGGCAGCTGGTGTTGAAGAAGATATCCCCGCATCAAGATGAAGCCAAGGGGAAATTCTCTCCCAACTGGCAAGGTCCATACATGGTTCACCGGGTTCTAACTGGAGGAGCCCTTATTCTTGCAGAAATGGACGGAGAAGTCTGTCCAAAGCCAATCAACTCAGATGCAGTGAAATGATATTATGTGTAATCACTTATGATTTCTTTATGATGTAATTTGAACTACGCCTGACCTGATTCTCTTTTAAGAGGGGATACGTAGGCAGCCCTATGGGTTCGGTCACAATTTAATAAAAATCTCATTTCCCCCTATTAGTGGAACTCGGGCAGAATTTTGAGGAGGACCCTCAAAATTCTGAAGTTGGTCTTCAGCCACTCATCACCAAGGATGTCACCTCGGTAAACTGGGGAAGAATTTTGAGAAGGACCCTTAAAATTCCGAAGTTGATTTTTCATTCGTTCAGTGCAGCCGTCAGAAGTGCCAGCCCAGTAAACTGGGGCAGAATTTTGAGGAGGTCCCTCAAAATTCCAAAACAAGAGAGGTTGCAATGCTTTGAACCACATTGTAGTCGTTGGTTCATTTAAACAAAACTATTTTCTATTTATGTTATATTTTTTAAATCATGCATAACTATTGTTCAAATTGCTGCTATTTAGCGACACTACCCCAATGACACGCAACGCCGGAAGCCACAAGAAAACGAACTAACATTTCCCTTTTACAAAACTCACGATTTTCTTTGGATGCAGGCATCCAAGTCACAAACATATTGTGCAATCGCATTGAACCGCCATGCCTATTCGCTTTTGCTATCCGCACGCAATATCCCCCAGTAGCCACAATATTACAATCAGTTACCAGCTATCAGCTAAGAATCTTTTAATATTATTTGCGCTATCTACATTGCATAAGGCTACCTTTCTGTATTCCGAGACTAAGCGTTGTCTCCATCTCATTTTTTGCATTGCATAAGGCTACCTTTCTGCCTTTCAAGACTAAGCGTTGTCTCTATCTGCATTTTCTACATTGCATAAGGCTACCTTTTTGCCTTCCGAGACTAAGCGTTGTCTCCATCTGCATTTTCTGCATTGCATAAGGCTACCTTTCTGCCTTCCGAGACTAAGCGTTGTCTCCATCTGCATTTTTTGCATTGCACAAGGCTACCTTTATGCCTTCCGAAACTAAGCGTTGTCTCCATCCTGCATTATCTACATAAGGATACATTTCTGCCTTCCGAGGTTAAGCTCTACCTCCACTTGCATGGCTGAAATATCGCCACCTTAGCTTTCTTGCATGGCTGAAATATCGCCACCTTTACCTACATCTTGCATGGCTGAAATATCACCACTTTCATTTATGTCTTGCAATCGGCTGAAATATCGCCAAACTACTATTTAAGTTCTCTATCGGCTGAAACATCGTCATTTTACTTTTACATCGACTGAAATATCGCCACTTTTATTTACGTCTTGCAATCGGCTAAAATATCGCCAAACTACTGTATTTAAATTCTTTATCGACTGAAACATCGCCATTTTACTTTTACATCGCCTGAAATATCGCCACTTTTATTTACATCTTGCAATCGCCTGAAATATTGCCAAACTACTATTTAAATTCTCTATCGGCTGAAACATCGCCATTTTGCTTTTACATCGGCTAAAATATCGCCACTTTTATTTACGTCTTACAATCGGCTGAAATATTGCCAAACTACTGTATTTAAATCATCTATCGGCTGAAACATCGCCATTTTACTTTTACATCGACTGAAACATCGCATGTTTTATTTAATTTCCGTCGGTTGAAATATCGCCATTTACGATTTTGCATCTACTGAAATACAGCCAAATCTTGCATTTCATGGGCTTAAATATCGCCAAACTGTCCAAAGGTTTCATCGTTCGAGAGGCATCATCTTCATAGCCCAAGAACACCATGCCATGGCCCGAGGACCCCACTCTATATCTTGCACATCATTATTCAAAGGTATCATGGTTTGGAGGCACCATTATCATGGCCCGAGAATGTCATTTCATAGCCTGTGAATCCTTTAATTTTGTGCTTCATGGCCCAGGACATCATGGTCCGAGGACGTCATCCCAACCGTCCAAGGACAGCATTCATGGTCCAACGGGAACTTGCATCATGTTTAAGTTTATGCACGATATACGCCTATATTGCTCACTTATAGGTACACCAACTAGCAACGATCGTCTCGGCAGGAGCGACCCCATTCCGGTTCTCGCAGCCGATCAACTTCAGAATACCTCCTGCTTCCCCCAAGCGTCGTGTCCGCTCTTTCGAATCGCCATCGGCATATTCCGTTAATGGTTCCTGAACTACATTCGGACTAATTTCTGTAAAAGTAGGGATATGTAGGCAGCTCAGAAACCATAGCTCGATCAAATTCTTTTCAAAACGCCGCTTCCGGTCAAAATTGGCCATCATATCTTTACCCGACAACTCTTTCATCCTTCCCGGGTAAAGAGGGGCAACTGTTGATACCATATTTTTCCTTGAGTATTTTATATATACCCAAAATACTTTCAAAATAACATATACATGCATATATAAGCATGCCCAAGAGTTTTGGTATTTTTCCTTATTTTTTAAGATTTGAAAACCAATTTATTCTATATTTTAATGGTAGAAAATTCAATAATTATTCTCAAACTATCATGTTTGGTGAATAATTTGTTTTTCATTATCATATTTACACCAAAATATAATTAAGGTAATTTTTGTATATTTTTATAAATTTATTTTGGTAGTTTTAAAGTTAAATTGCATGTAATTTCAACTTTAGCCTATCTTAAGATTAACTGCATTTTATAATTGTAAAATTGGTTCTAATGTTGTTAAATTAATATTTATATGTTATTTACTGACTTAGTACTTTTAATTTAATTTTAAAATCATTTTTACTATTTTTTTTAAAATAAAAAGGAAAAACTGGCTATTTAAAATATAGCCCCAATTCATTTCAATTGTATCCCTATTTACATTTCAATTTTTAGCCTGAAACGGACCCAATTTCAAGCTCAAAATCGGACCAGCCCAATCCCATCTAACCCAACCCAATAACCCGTTTATCCTATCCGACCCAAGGCTCTTTTAATCCAGACCGTTGAGCAATCTGATCAACAGTCACGATCTCATCTTTCCTTTTTAATTTACCTAACCCAACCCTAATCCCCTCATTTCCTTCTAGTAGCTGCCTTTGGAACCTCTCATCTCTCAGACTCTCTCGAACCTTCCCCTAACCCTAGAAGCTTTTCGTCATCCTCACCCCAAAACTCACCGAAATCCATGGTTTCTCAGGACATGGCAACCCTACACTCACCTCCTACTGTTCCTACATTCCTGATGCTCAAAGGTTCGAGGCTAGACTTCGAAGGTCTTCACTCAGACCTTCACTGATTCGAGGTTTCCGGCCATCTCCGGCCTTGCTCCGGCATATCCAAGGCTCGGGAGCCTGACTCTTGACCTCTTCGACTCGAGATTGGACCTGTTTCCAAGCCTTTCTCATTTCTAGGGTTTCTCCAAAAATCTAAGCCATTCAAGGTTCTTTCATCGTTATTTGTCTAGATCTATACGATATCTATGCTTTTCTTGCCATCTAAGGTGTTTTCCCAAAAGCTTCTTTTCAAAATCGTTTCTCTTTAATTTTAGGGTTTTTGAAAGGATTTTAGGGAAAAATCTTTCTGATATTTCTTCTTCTTTGTTTTATGTGTGTTTGTTCATACCCTGCTCGTGTGATTTTTTTATTACGCATGTACTGTCTTCTACCTTTTCTTTTCTACTATGCATGTTACTCCTGTTAAACTTTACTATGTTTTCTCTACTCTTTTACTATGTGTGTTTACTATTAAGTTATTTGATTTTGGACTCTGTTCATGTTCTTACATGCTTCATCTACTTGTGTTCACGTCTGTATTATCTCCTTCTTCAAAACTTGTTTAGGTTCCGAGTTTTCTCAAAATATGTTCTTCATGATTCTTCTTCCTTTGTCATTCAACATACTACCATATTTGTCTTGTTGAGACTCTGAAGCAAATGGCCTGCTTTCTCACTTCCATGTCTGATTCAATTTTGAAACCTTGGGATTTGGTGGTTTCTTTTGATGATTTTGATTCCTTGTGTTCGAGTTAAGGCTCCGCTTTGGAACCCTGGACTCTTAGACTCACTATGAGTCTGCAAATTTGAACTTGTATCTCTTTGTTTATGATTCTGAACTCCTCTCTCTTTTACATAACTCGACAGTCTCTTCTTGATTCACAAGTTTGTGTACTTTATATATGATAACTCTTATTTCAAAAGGTTTTGCCAACTACTAATTTATTCTGAATCCCTTTGATGGTGTTTACTTGATTTTTCTTGATTTTCCCTAAGTGAACCTTTCTTTACCCTTTTTCTCTACCTGATTCATTCGAGTAAGCATGTAATTTTGGTTTTACTGATTGATTCCCTTTTTTTTTTTAAACCGTGTACTATTGGTTTGTTTCCTTAAATAGCTTCTATGTACCTACCCTTTTTTATACTGCTGGGAAAATATTCTTTCAAGATCCCTTCCCTTAATTGCTTTACCCGTTTGAATTTGAATCCCTTAATTAAAGGGAGACTTATATGATTGATTGAAAATCAGACTTTAATTATTTTCTTACCTTATTACTCATGACTTTCATACTATAAATACTCTCCTCCCTTCTCTATGAACACATGAACACAGAACACAATCTGAGTGCACAATTCACTCTCACTTAAAACTCTCTCTCTTTCTGATACTTGTGCTGCTGTGGACTTTGTTTACTTTCTTCTGCTCTCTTTTGCTTCTCTACTGGTATGTCTCAATTAGTTTACATGCCTCAACAACAATGTGTTTAATTCTTCCTACTTCTTTTAGTTGACATTTGTTTCTAACATATTGTCACCTGTTTCCCCTTTTCTTTATAGTTCAGTATTTAAATTATGTATGCAACCAGTTGCTTGTTGTAAATTTGCTACTTTATGAATCCCAAACCCCCATAACCCCTTATATGTGAGTTATGGTTCAGAGCATAACAACACTCCAATATTGTTGTCTATGATTCTGAACTGGGTTCTTTGAATCCTTAAACCAATCAATTCCCACTCCCTTTCCCCTTTTATGTGTGTGAGCCTTGGACTTAGGTCTGATAGTGTCCTAATCACTATCCAGACCTTGGTCTGACCTCCAAGGGTCTGCTCCTAACTTGTTCAACCAAACAAGTGGTCATGGGTGTGCCAGCCTACTTCGTGGCTAGGTATGACCACCACCTGTCATGGCTCCCCAATTCCCCTTTCACTTTGCACTTACTCTTAGCTATAAGTTCTGCCCCTCTCTTGCAAGCCATGCATTGGGACCCCTGAGCTTCCTCTGTACTTGGATGCATGAGAGTTGGCTCTTCCACACTGCACTATTCTAATTCTAATGGCATCCTGGGTGTAAGCAATGCCTGGAATCCCTGAGATTCCTTGGAACTTTGAAACACCTTAGGCAAAGAGAAGGCTTTGGAAATCTGGATCCCAGAAGTGGATCAATCGCATATTATTAGACATTAAAGTTGAATTAGGCTGCTCGAATCTAGTTGTTAGTTCTTCATGTACTTTTAATTTCCAGTTGATTTATTGGATTGTAATAACTTGTTTGAAACTCGGGGAGTATAGTAAAAGGGTGTGTGAGGGGTCTTTACTTTCTTGCATCCAAGGGGTAGAAATTATGATTTAGGATTTTACTTATAATCAATCTAGAATTCCTGCCTATAGGGCCTTTAATACTGATTCAATCACATAGAGACCATGCCTATAGGACTTAACTCTTAACTTCACTGCAAATCACCTAGAAAGCATGTCTATAGGATTTAACATTCATGTTCTGTAATTACGCATACAGAGATCATGTCTTAGGCTCTTGCATTTCAGCATATACAAATGTCATTAGGTAAACCGTTGGTAGGTTTAATAATAAGGTTGCATATAGACATCATGTGTATAAGATTTTTATTAATGTCATGAAAAGGTATTAAAATCAGTAAACGTATAGAAAGCTTGCCTATAGGAAATCTCGATTTTTAACAGCCTCGTTTGTTTTAAAACAGTATCAATTACTGGAACTCGTATCTAGTTTACTAAAAACGGGTAGTTTTCTACCCCCTTTTCTGAAACTCGCTAAAATTGGTAAACCTTTTTTCTATAATGAATCCGCATTTTCCTGAAACTCACAAACATTTTAATCAGTCTGCATCTTTTCTGAAACAACTGGTAACTCTTTTCTAAAATCAGTTTGCACCTTTTTTTTTCTGAAATTTGTTTCTCTGTTAAAACTGATAACTCTTTTTTTTCTAAAATCAATTTGCATCTTGTCTGAAATTCGTTTCTTTCTGTTAAACCGTTAACTCTTTTGCATCTTTTTCCTGAAATCAACAGATCATATGCCTAGTTTTATTTCAACACATGGACAAAAGGTTGGCTAATTTATCATTAGGTCAGTCCCTGACAACTGTATCTGAGTCGCCTAATACAGACTTTCTATCTAAATATATGTGTTGAACTAGTCCGCTCGCTGCTTAATTTTAATCTAAGACCAAATCACTAATTGTCAAGGTATGCTAAACTATATGATTATTTGACTTCTGGGGTTAATTTAAGCCTTATTTTCCTATTTGTTCTTCCCTTTTACTTGATACTTGTTTTGAATGTCGAGCTAGAATTTTATCCTTTAAACTCCACAATAGCCTCCATCCCTTTCTTTCCCCTTTAGGATTAGAAGTCCTAATACCCCGGGACTGATAGGATTGGGATGGGTAGTAGCATGCGATAAGTAAACGATATCGTTCCGCACTTTAATACCTTAACGGGGTGGGAAGGGTAGACATGGAGATGATGATTACACGATAACACTCCGCATACAATTGGGTACCAGTGTTATGCGAATGATCTATGTAATGTATAAACCTAGGACCCCCTCCTCCCTTTTTTTTAGATTAATAATTTTTCTGAATCTTAAAAGCTGTTGCACTTTCAATTTCTGTTTCTCATATGATTTTCGGTTTGTTCAGACTAAGTACTTGACTTCTTCCCTCTACTTGCACATTTTTACCAAACTGCTCCTTTCTAAAATTCATCATTTCTTTTAACCTTTTGTGCTTCTTGTACTTCTTTATCTGCACTTGCATTTAAAGTCACAATTGTAGCATGGCCGGGAACCACACTAGTGGATCTTGAGGAGTGCCTAACACCTTCCCCTCAAGATAATTTCAAGCCCTTAACCAAAACTCTGGTCTTCATCTTTAATTTTTCTAGAAGTGTCCTAATGCACTATAATCATTAGGTGGTGACTCTCCAAAATCCAAAAACCCAATTCCCAAAGCAGGAAAAGAGTTGTATTCCCGAATCTCGATAACTCGAGGAAAAAAAAAGGGGGCGTCGACAACGCACAAGGCATTCAATTACCAAATATCATATCCTAAGGGGAAAGGTCCCCCATACTAGGTTAGACAAGCCACTTACCTCGAACTGGCTCAAAATCAACTAGAAATCACGCCCTTGCCACGAGTATCTGACTCCAAATGGCCCAAATCTATTCAATTCAATTACATATCGTAAATAACATCGCAAACAACTGGTTTCACTATTTAATTCAATGCTACTGCGTGAAATTAGGTAAAATGACCAAAATGCCTTTCAGGACAATGTCTCAAAATCGAATAATGTTTACATTTTCAGAACCCTTGTACTCTCACGAGTCTACCCATATAAAAATCTCCCAAATCGGAGGTAAAATGCTCACTCAAAACTCAATAGTTTAGCCTATGAAGTTTCACCCAATGTTTTTCTAATTTTTGATCCTCAATTCGAATTTTAATGATGGATTTAACTATATAATGATGAAATATAACTAGAAGGGATTAAAGAAACGTTACCTAATAATCTCTTCTTCAAAACACTCTCAAAATCGCCCTTCCCCGAGCTCAATTTAATTTTTCTAACTTATGAAAACTAACCCTCGAAATTTCTATATCTGCTCAGGGATTTCTGCTTCTACGTACAAAGGACCGCTTCTGCGGAACCAGAGCTACTTCTGTGGTTTTCATTAAAAGGCAGGGACCGCATTTGCGATAAAAGGGTCGCAGGTGCGACACCGCATCTGCAGGGGAAAATCCGCTTCTGCGGAAACTAAGGAGATACAGGAGCCCGCATCTGCGATGCCTAAGCCGCTTCTGCGGCTCCGCTTCTACGAGACTAGTACCGCTTTTGCGGTTTCTGAGGGAAAGGGGCAAAGCCGCTTCTGCATCCATTTAGCCGCTTCTGCAGCACCGCATCCGCAGTTCCCAAGCCGCAGATGCAAAAATACCAGAAGAGGAACACTTCAGATGCTATAACACTTCAAATTTCTCCGTTAACCACCCGAAATCATCCCGAGGCCCCCGGGACCTCAATCAAAAGCACCAATAACACCTAATACCTCATTCAAACTTGTACCAATCCTTAAACCACCCAAAACAGCGTCGGAAACTCGATTAATTCAAGGATTTGAGCCTAAGAACTTCAATTTTGCCAAAATACACTTTCGATCAAAAACCTAACCAAAACACGTACGAATGACCTAAAATTTTACACACACATCCCAAAAGACATAGCGGAGCTACTACAACTTCCGGAATTTCAATCCGGCCCTCGGATCAAAAATTCACTATCGAACCGAAAACTTCAAAAATTCAAACTTCGGCATTTCAAGCCTAAATGAGCTACCGACTTCCAAAATACATTCTGAACACGCTCCCAACCCCGAAATCACCTAACGGAGCTAAAAGAACCATCGAATTTCCATTCTAAGGTCGTCTTCACACTGTTCTGACTACGGACCATTTTTCAACACTTAAGTTCTCATTTAGGGACTAAGTGTCCCAAAACTCTCTAAAACTCAACACCGAATGTCCCGGCAAACCAAAATAGTAGAAATGAACTTAGGGGAAGCAGTTAATAGGGGATCGGGGCATTAATTCTTAAGACGACCGGCCGGACGTCACATCCTCCTACACTTAGACATTCGTTTGTCCTCGAACGAGCATAGAGAACATACCTGAAGTAGTGAAAAGATGAGGGTAACTTATGCTCATATCCTGCTCGGTCTCCTAGGTCGCCTCCTCGGCTAGCTGACCCCGCCACTGAACCTTCACTGAGGATATGTTATTTGACCTCAACTTTCTGATCTGCCTGTCCAATATAGCCACTAGCTCCTCCATATAGGATAGATCCTTGTCCAACTGGACTGAACTAAAATCCAACACGTGCGACGGGTCACCGTGATACCTCTGGAGCATCGAAACATGAAATACCGGATGAACTCCGGCCAAATTGGGAGGTAAGGAAAGCTCATAGGCAACCTCCCCAACTTGCCTCAAGATCTCAAAAGGGCCAATAAACCTCGGACTCAACTTTCCTTTCTTCCCAAACCTCATGATGCCTTTCATAGGCGAAACCCGAAGCAAAACCCGCAAACCAACCATATATGAAACATCACGAACCTTCCTGTCCGCGTAACTCTTCTATCTGGACTGGGCTGTACGGAGTCTATCCTGAATCATCTTAACCTTCTCCAATGCATCCGGAACCAACTCTGTGCCCAATAGCCTGGCCTCACCTGGCTCAAACCAACCTACCGGAGATCTACACCTCCTACCATATAAGGCCTCATACGATGCCATCCGAATGCTGGACTGATAACTATTGTTGTAAGCAAACTCCGCCAATGGAAAGAAATGATCCCAAGACCCTCCAAACTCAATCACACACGCACGGAGAATATCCTCAAGAATTTGAATAGTGCGCTCGGACTGTCCTTCTGCCTGGGGTGAAATGTTGTGCTCAACTCCACCCAAGTGCCTAACTCCTGCTGCACGGCCCTCCAGAAGCGCGATGTAAATTGAGTACCTCTGTCAGAAATAATAGAAATTGGAATACCATGCAGACGGACGATCTCCCGGATATAAATCTTTGCCAACCGCTCCGACGAATAAGTGGTACACACAGGAATGAAATGAGCGGACTTGATCAGCCGATCCACAATAACCCAAATGGCATCAAATTTCTTCAAGGTCCGTGGGACTCCAGATACAAAATCCATGGTAATGTGCTTCCATTTCTACTCCGAAATTTCTATCTGCTGAAGCAACCCACCCGGGCGCTGGTGCTCAACTTCACCTACTTGCAGTTGAGGTATCTAGACACATAACCAACTATATATTTCTTCATCCGCCTCCACCAATAGTGCTACCTCAAGTCCTGATACATCTTCGCGGCACCCGGATGGGTGGAGTACCGCGAACTATGGGCCTCTGCTAGAATCAACTCTCGAAGGCCATCATCATTGGGCACACAAATCCGGCCCTGCATCCTCAATGCCTCTTCATCTCCGATAGTCACATAGCTGGCATCTCCCCGCTGAACCTTTTCCTTAAGGACAAGCAAATGAGGATCATCATACTGCCGCTCCCTGATACGATCAAATTGGGAAGACCGAGAAACCATACGGGCTAGAACCCTACTGGGCTCCGAAAGATCCAATCTCACAAACTGGATGGCTAAGGACTGAACATCCATCGCCGTAGGCCTCTCTGAAGCTGGTTAATATGCCAAACTACCCAAACTCTCCGCCCGGCGACTCAAGGCATCCGCCACCACATTGGCCTTGCCAGGGTGATACAAAATAGTAATGTCATAATCCTTCAGCAAATTTAACCACCTCCTCTGGCGGATATTTAGATCCTTTTGCTTGAGTAAGTGCTGCAAGCTACGGTGGTCAATATAGATCTCACAAGGCACACCGTACAAATAATGACGCCAGATCTTCAAGGCATGAACAATGGCAGCTAACTCAAGGTCGTGGACAGGGTAATTCTTTTCATGTATCTTCAACTCTCTGGACGCGTAGGCAATCACCCTACCGTCCTACATCAACACCGCTCCAAGTCCAACTTTCGAGGCATCACAATATACAGTATAAGACCCCGAACCGATAAGAAACATCAAGATTAGGGCTATAGTCAAAGCTGTCTTGAGCTTCTGAAAGCTCGCCTCACACTCCTCTGTCCACTGAAATAGGGCACCCTTATGGGTCAATCTAGTCATAGGGGCCGCAATCGATGAAAATCCCTCCATGAAACGACGGTAGTAGCCTACCAAACCAAGGAAACTGCGAATCTCTATAGCTGAGGATGGCTTGGGCCAACTCTGTACGACCTCTATCTTCCTCGAATCCACCCGAATACCCTCACTCGAAATCATGTGGCCTAAAAATGCCACAGAACTCAGCCAAAACTCACATTTTGAGAACTTTCCATGTAACTTCTTCTCCCTCAAGGTCTGAAGCACGGTCCTCATGTGCTTCTCTTCATCTTCCAGACTCTGGGAATACACCAGAATATCATCAATAAAAACAATAATGAACGAGTCAAGGTATGGCCTGAATACACTGTGCATCAAATGCATGAAAGCTGCTGGGGAATTGTTCAGACCAAATGACATAAGAAGGAACTCGTAATGACCATATGAGTCCTGAAGGCAGTCTTTGGGATATTTGGATCCCGAATCTTCAACTGTTCGTAACCTGAGCGCAAGTCAATCTTAGAAAACACCTGTGCACCCTGAAGCTGGTCAAATAGATCATCGATACGAGGCAAAGGATAATGATTCTTCACTGTAACCTTGTTCAACTGGAGATAATCAATAGACATACGCATAGAACCATCCTTCTTCTTCACAAACAAGACAGGACAACCCCACGGTGAAACACTGGGTCGAATAAAACCCTTACCAAGCAATTCCTGTAACTGATTCTTCAACTCCTTAAACTTAGGAGGAGCCATATGATACAGAGGAATGGAAATGGACTGAGTGCCCGACAACAGATCAATGCCAAAATCCATCGGGCGGCATGCCTAGAAGATCAGCTGGAAACACATGGGGATAATCCCGTACCACTATAACTGAATCAACAAAAGGGGTATCAACACTGACATCGGTCACATAAGCTAAATATGCGGCACACCCCTTCTCAACCATACGTTGAGCTTTAAGAAAAGAGATAACTCTACTAGGAGTGCGATCTAAGGTACCACTCCACTCAATACACGGAATACCAGGCACAGCCAGTGTCACGGTCTTGGCGTGATAATCAAGAATAGCAAAATGGGGCGACAACCAATCATGATCGATAAACGCGATCCACAATAAGAGAATCTCCCACAGGAGTAGAAACATTAACGGGGGCGCTCAAAGAATCCCGAGGCACACCCAAATGTAGAGCAAAGTAAGAAGACCCATAAGAATAAGTAGAGCCTGGATCGAATAGAACCGATGCCTCTCTATGACAAACCAGTATAATACCTGTAATGATGGAGTCAGAGGCAACAACCTCAGTGCGAGTAGGAATACAATAATATCTGCCCCGGACCCTCTCTCGATGGCGACCTCTATCTCCCCGACCACCACCCCTAGCCGGTTGGGCAGGTGGGGTAGCAGCTAGAGCTGTGATCATGGTCTGAGAACTCTAATGAGTGCGTTATGGCTGAGAAGTCTGTGGGGGCGCACTCCTCCCAAGTCTATGGCAATCCCTCACCACGCGGCGGGTATCTCTACACCCAAAACAAGCTCTGGGAGGGTGCGATGGCTGTGACTGGCTCGGGCCAGACCTGCTGGACTGACCTCTGAATGCACCCCGCATAGGAGGCGCACTAGAAACTAGGGGTGCATAGTAAGGCTCCTGAGATATAGGCGGAGCCTGAGCACTGCTGGCTGCTGGAAGAGCTGAATGGACGGGGCGAACCGCGTAACCTCTACCATAATGACCTGATGATGGGGTACGGGCACCAGAGTAGTGACCCGACTCTCGAGACCTCTTTGCCTCCCTCTCCCCTTGCTCCGTGGCGAGCATACCCTCAATCCTCCTAGCAATGCTCACTACTTGCTGATAAGGAATGTCCATCTCCAACTCTCGAGCCATGCTAGATCTGATGGGTGGAATAAGACCCTCAATTGACCTGCGAACTCTCTCCCAAACTATAGCAACCAAGGCCGGTGCATGCCTAGCAAACATGGTATAACGGATAGCATACTCCAAAACGGTCATATCACCCTGGCGCAAATGCTCAAACTCTGCATGCCATGCGTCCCTGAGACTCTGGGGGACGAACTCTCGCATAAACATATCCAAGAACTGGGTCCAAGTCAGTGAAGCAGCCTCGACTGGACTGTCTATCTCATAAGTGCTCCATCAATCATAGGCGGCTCCCCGAAGCTGAAAAGCAGTGAAAGAAACCCCGCTGGACTCCGTTATGCCCATAGTGCAAAGAATATGGTGACACTCCTCTAGAAATCCCAAGGCATCGTCTGATTCTAATCCACTTAATACTGGGGGATCATACTTCTTGAACCTCTCAAGTCTCCGCTGCTCATCCTCTGAAGCAGCAGACCCATCCTCGGGCTGAACTGGCGCTGCAGGCGGTGAGGGAATAATCTCGGGAGCCTGCTCAACCTGCACTCACTCCTCAGGAGTGCGGACGGCGGGAGTCTGTACTCCTCCCCCAACCTGGGATGTGGCTGCAGCAAGGGGAAGCAACCCTGCCTGAGCCAAGGTGGTGTAAATACTCATGAACTGAGCTAAAGTCTCCTAGAGCGCTGGAGTAGTAGTGGCAGTAGTAGGTGTACCAGGTGCCTGGGCTCCGGCGGGATCTGTTGGTGGTACCTTGGCGGCAGCTCGCGCAGGTGCTCTGGCTGCACCACATGCACATCTTCGACCTCTCCCCCGGCCCCGGCCTCTAACAGCTGCAGTAGGGGGCGCGGGTGCCTGATCATCTCGGGTAGCACGTGTCCTCACCATCTGTGAGAGAATAGAAGTCAGAAGTTTAGAATCGATGTCCAAAAATATCATACGACAAGGAATTCAAATGAAATGAAGATTTTTCCTGAACAGTTACATACCCTCTCGTAGATAAGTACAGACGTCTCCGTACCGATCAGCGAGACTATAATAAACCGGCCTATGTTCCGTGACTCCTATGAACCTAGAGCTGTGATACCAACTTGTCACGACCCCAGTTCACCCTCCAGGAACATGTCGTGACGGCACCTATTTCCTACAACTAGGTAATCCTAACAATGCGGAAATTTATATAACTTGTGGAATAATTAATTAAAGCCGAACATATTAAAAGTACTAACTGCATATAAGGCCGCTCGGTCTATACAACTCAAAATAAATGTGAAAGTCTACAACACAATCCCAAAACCCGGAAACTCACGGGAACCACAAGCTAATAGAAATACCATAAATGCTCGAATAGATAAGTAAAAACAGTATAGATAAAGTCTACAGCAAGAATCCGAACAAGAATAAATAAGGGAAAGCAGTAATAGGAAACAGAAGCAAAACAATATAAGGGATACAACCCACAACAGGAAATAATAGTCGGGGATCTCTTGGTATCCCGAGGATCTCCTGGTATCCTCATCATATACACTAGGGATCTCTTGGTATCCCGAGGATCTCTTGGTATCCTTATCATATACACAGGGGATCTCTTGGTATCCCGAGGATCTCTTGGTATCCTCAAATCATATACACGGGGGATCTCTTGGTATCCTCAAATCATATACACGGGGTATCTCGTGGTATCCCGACGATCCCTTGGTATCCTCAAATCTTACATTTTCATGTGCCAGGGATCTCTTGGTATCCCGCACCTCAGTCCAGAACATAACCAGTACAGAGGGATCACCCGGGATGTCGTCCCGTAGTCCCAAATTAAAACACATAATGATAGCCAACACATTAGGATAAAAGTTAACTCAGAACAAGTAATAGAAAATCTTGGCCTAACATGCTTCACGTAATACAACCAAGACAGTTTAAGCACTTAAGCAAATAGTCAAATAAACATACTTCCCTAAACTAGCATAGAATAAACTTGCAATTCAAGATAAATAGATAAGCAGGAAAAACTAAATTTAAATACTTCAAGTAAAAATGGATTTCCAACAATTATCTCAAGTACGCGCTCGTCACCTCACGTACAAGGCATTCAATTACCAAATATCATATCCTAAGGGGAAAGATCCCCCACACAAGGTTAGACAAGCCACTTACCTCGAACCGGCTCAAAATTAACTAGAAATCATGCCCTTGCCATGAGTATCCGACTCCAAATGGCCCAAATCTATTCAATTCAATTATATATTGTAAATAACATCGCAAACAATTAGTTTCACTATTTAATTTAAAACTACAGCGTGAAATTAGGTAAAATATCTAGAATGCCCTTCAGGCCAATGTCTCGAAATCAAATAATTATTACATTTTTAAATGCCTCGTACTCTCACGAGTCTACTCATATAAAAATTTCCCAAATCGGAGGTCAAATGCTCACTCAAAATTCAATAGTTTAGCCTATGAAGTTGCATCCAATTTTTTCCAATTTTTAATCCTCAATTCGAATTTTAATGATGGATTTAACTATATAATGATGAAATATAACTAGAAGAGATTAAATAAACGTTACCCAATAATCTCCTCTTCAAAACCCTCTCAAAATCGCCCTTCCCCGAGCTCAATTTGATTTTTCTAACTTATGAAAACTAACCCTAGAAATTTCTATATCTGCTCAGGGATTTCCGCTTTTGCGGACAGAAGCGGTCCTACTTCTGCGGAACAAGAGCCGCTTATGCGATTTTCATTAAAAGGCAGGGACCGCATCTGCGATAAAAGGGTCGCAGGTGCGACAACGCATCTACGGGGGAACATTCGCTTCTGCATAAACGAAGGAGATACAATAGCCCGCATATGCGATGCCTGAGCCGAGCGGCTCAGCTTCTGCGAGAATAGTACCGCTTCTGCGGTTTTTGATGGAAAGGGGCAAAGCTGCTTCTGCGTCCATTTAGTCGATTTTGCGGCGCCGCATTTGCGGTTCCCAAGCCGCAGATGCGAAAATACCAGAAGAGGAACACTTCAGCTGCTGCAACACTTCAAAATATCTCCGTTAACCACCCGAAATCATCCTGAGGCCCCCGGGACCTTAACCAAAATCACCAATAACACCTAATACCTCATTCAAACTTGTACCGATCCTTAAACCACCCAAAACAACGTCGGAAACTCGATTAATTCAAGGATTTGAGCCTAAGAACTTCAATTTTGACAAAATACACTTTCGATTAAAAACCTAACCAAAACACGTACGAATGACCTGAAATTTTACACACACGTCCCAAAAGACATGACGGAACTACTACAACTTCTAGAATTCCAATCCGGCCCTCGGATCAAAAATTCACTATTAGACCGAAAACTTCAAAAATTCAAACTTCGACATTTCAAGCCTAAATGAGCTACGGACTTCCAAAATACATTCCGAACACGCTCCCACCCCGAAATCACCTAACGGAGCTAACGGAACCATCGGATTTCTATTCCGAGGTCATCTTCACACTTTTCCAACTACGGACCATTTTTCAACACTTAAGCTCTCATTTAGGTACTATGTGCTCCAAAACTCTCTGAAACTCAACAACGAACGTCCCGGCAAACCAAAATAGCATAAATGAACTTAGGGGAAGCAGTTAATAGGGGATCGGGGCGTTAATTCTTAAGACAACCGGTCGGGTCATCACAAAAGTCCAGTAGCAGGGTTTAGAGAAGTTTATCAAAAAGTCATAATCATATGAATCTCTGAAATTGACCTAAAAGAGTTGGGGGGGTTTTGAAATAAGAAACCTAGTTCAGGAAAATCACAAAGAGAGAGCAAGCAATTTGATCAAAACATATATAGAGGTTTCAGAAAAGAACTGAAGCTTCTACCATGCTTCCTCCTGCAACAGAACTCCTGAGAAACATGATAGCAAAACAACATGTAATCACAGTATAAGGTTTCAAAGAACATAATGGCCAATGCTGATAAGAACAGAAGAAGCATGCTTAAAAGGATCTTTCAGGAGATCTTTAACAAGGCTCAGTAGTAGGCAAACAAAGAAACTTTAAGAGCTTAGAAAGATACAGTAGAAGAATACAAGAACACCAGAAAAGTATAACAAAAGAACATATAGGAAAATAGAGTAAGATAAATATATGAGAACATGGTATAGAAAACACAATAGAAGAATGGAATATAGAAAGCACAGTAAAGGAACACACGTGGTAGAAGGAAAACATAAGAACATAGTAGAAAAGCATACGAGACCACAACATAGGAAAACACAGTAAGAGAAGCATATAAGAACATGATACAAGAACACAGTGGAGACAAATACACATAAATGACAAAGAAAAAATCATAAAAACATTTAAGCGTTTTACATAAAACCCTAGATCGGAAAAGAAAGGCTTTGAAAGTTATTTTGAAAGGAAAGTCGGGAGAAACGTTTAAAAACTTCAAGTAAAGCATAGATACACAACAGATTTAAAAAGAATCGGAGAAAACCTCGAAGGGTTAGGGTTTTAGAAGAACCCTAGAATGAGAAAGGCTTCGAAAGGTCATCGATCGGAGTCGGAGAAGCCATAACCAAGCTCAAACAACCTTGATACGCCAGAGCAAAGCCGGAGGTGACCTTGAGACTTTGAATCGGCAAAGGTCTGAGTGAAAACCTTCGAGGTATGGCCTCGAACCTTCAAGTATCAAGCACATAGGGGAAATAGGAGGTGAGTATAGGGGCCTCACAACCTGGGAAGCCATTGATTCCGGTGAGTTTCACGGTATAAGTGATTAGAGGCGGCTAGGGTTAAGGAAGGTTCGATAGAGTTTGAGAGAGGAGGGGGGTTACAAGGGAGGCATCTCAGACGAAATGATTTAGGGTTGGGGGGTTTGGGAAATTAAAAAGGCAAGGGAAAATCCTGGCCGTTGATCAAAATGATCAACGGCCTGGATCAAAAGGAAGAGCCGGGCGGGTTTGATAAGCGGGTCAGGGGACGAGTTAAATTGAAAATGGCAGGGTAATTTGGGATGGAAATTGGTTTAATTTGGTGGGTGATTTGGGCTAAAATTGAAATAAAATTGGGCTAGCATTTAAATAGCCACTTTTTCCCTTTTTATTGTAAAATAATTTCTAAAAATAAATTAAAGGTGCTAAATTAATTAATAGTATATAAATATTATATTAAAATACTGAAATTAAATTTATAATTATAAACGCAATTAATTCTTAAAATAGGCTAATATTGCGGTTAAGTGCAATTTAGCTTTAAAAATACCAAATCAATTTATAAAAATGTGCAAAAATTACCTTAGCTATATTTTGGTATAAATATGAGAATACAATAACTGACTCACCAAAAATGATAATTTTAGGAATATTTATTGGTTTTGTACTGTTAAAATAGGGCAATAAGTTGGCTTAAAAATCTTTTAGGATTTGGAAAAAATAATAAAACACTTGGACATGCTTATATATGCATATATATACTATTTTGAAAGTATTTTGCATACGCAGGAAAACTTGAGTATCAACAATAGCATGATACGAAAGATATCTTATGTTGGTACTCAGATGAGTAAGGTACCGGGTACCCATCGCGGCTCATCGGGTTGGGTCATGACAAAGAGTCACTACCGATGTACTGCCTAGTAGTCTCAAATCACAAGAATAACTCACAATCTTTCCTTATATCACCAAGGATATCTTTAAATTAAGTTTTGAAAATCCCGAAATAGCATCCCACGTTTCAGCCACCTTTTCACACCACATGACTTCTAGTAGTTTCCTTACTAGCAACGCACATCAAGCCCACCTTATCTCACCGTATGCGTTTCAACCCCAAAATCTTATACCACTGCATGCGTATCAATATCACAACGTATCACAAATCGTACCTCAAGTGCCCAATATCACTGCTTGCCAGAGAAACCAAACAAATACAATATTTTCACAGTAAAGAGCCCATGATTCAACCACAAAGTACACAAGAGTCTCAAAAATAAAACCCGAAATGAATAGCTCAATAGAATGGCATTTCACAACTTAACACTTTGCCTCAATTTGGATCACAGCCTTTATAAATGTTACGACCCTAAACCCGGACCCGATCGTGATGACACCTCTCATGAAGACAAGGCCAACTGACACATTCCCATCTTAATTTTTAAGCAATTAAACAGTAACTATTAAGTCTTAAACTTGATAAAATAAATAATAAACATTGAATATTACAATTTGCGGAAATAAAACCCAACACAACCCGACAATGGGGTGTCACTAGTCATGAGCATATATCAATTCTAACACAAGTCCAAAATGTCTACAAAGCTAATATAAATCAATAATAAGGAAAAGAAATGAGATAAAGGGTATAAACACGGAACTGCGGATGCCAAGCAGCCACCTCGAGAACTCCGAAGTCTGCTGGGAGCTCTCAACTCTCGCTAGCAGGATCAACAATGCCTGAATGTGCACACTAGGTGCAGGGAGTAAAGTGAGTACTCCAACTCAGTGAGTAATAATTATAAATAAGGAATGAGCTATAAGGAATAACGAAAAGTACATCAACATGCTGTATAGAAGCAGTACAAAACCAATAGGATGTCACGACCCCAACCCCGATCATGATGGCGCCCAACACAAGGCTAGGCAAGCCCGACCAATTCAACACTCTCAATCCCTCATATAGGGTTCATTACCAACTAACAGGGTTTAAATACCAAATTAACATGAATAGAAATCTGTAACAGAAGATAAAATGTGCGAAAATCAAGGTAACATCACTACATAGCCCACCGATCTGGTGTCACGAGTCAAGAGCCTCTAGTACAAGTCTGAGAAACAGCCTAAACAAGAGATAGTCTAAAATGCTGAAAGTAAAGAGGATAGAGGGAGAAATCGGGTCTGCGGACACCATGCAGCTACGTCGATGACTCCGGTGAGATCTGAACAGCAGAAATAGCTCGAACTACGCCTCAGGGATACCTGTATCTGCACACACGGTGCAAGGAGTAATGTGAGTACTCTGACCCAGCGAGTAATAATAATAAATAATAACTTACGGAAAGACATCTCGTAAAAGCACTAATCAGTTCTATATCAAAGCAGTAAGAACATTTAAACAGCAGCTAAATGAAGAAGTCAGGTAAAAATCCTTTAAACCAGTTCTCAACTCATTTACTCCTCACAATAACCGAAATTATAAATATACCACTGCGGCGTGCAGCTCGATCCGTATAATTATACAGTTGCGGCGTGTAGCCCGAACCATATAACATACTGTTATGGCGTGCAGCCCGATCCAATAATAATAGTCGACTACGCTCACTGGGGGTGTGCAGACTCCGGAGGGGCTCCTACAGCCCAAGCACTATACTTCTGCGACGTGCATCCCGATCCATAAAAATATGTTGTTGCGGCATGCAGCCCGATCCATATAATATACTGATGCGGCGTGCAGCCCGATCCATATAATATACTGCTGCAGCATGTAGCCCGATCCATATATTATATATATAACATGCTGCAGCGTGCAGCCCGATCCATAACATCTCACTCATCCTCACTATTGGGTTCTCAACCCCGCTCAGTCATTATAAACTCCGCCCTTCGGGCATACTAAGATAAGATAGGGATCCCATCCCACATATTACTCTCATTTTGATTTAGCTATTTCAAAAGCCGTTTCATATTACATTAAAAAGTTAGAAACATGACTGAGGGTATGATTTTTAACAAGTATAGTGAGGTCAATCGGTACAAATGTCCCTAAGAGTTCTACAGGTCGGCACAAGTCCCCAAACATGGCAACTAGCCCAGACTATACTGATATTAATTAAGTCTCAGTAAAAAATATAGTAGAAACATCGATCGGGATGGACCAAGTCCAAATCCCCAGTAGTAATGGACCCCACGCTCAACATGCAGCGTGTGTCTCACCTCAACATAGCACTACGTTGTGCAAATCAGGGGTTTCAAACCCTCAGGACATCATTTATAACCATTACTCACCTCAAGCCGGCCAAAATCCTAGCTCACTATGCCCTTGCCTCACAAATCAACGTCCTCGCACGTCGAATCTGGACAAAACCACAACGAATATGTTACAATAGGTTAAGGGAATATAACCCAATCGAAATGACTCGAAAAACATCGAATTTCACAAAATTGGCAAAACCTGAGCCCCGGGCCCACTTCTCGAAAAATCAGAAAATTAACATCACCGGATTCCTCATCTTACCACAAGTCCATACATATCAAAATCACCAAAATCGGAGTTTATTTGGCCCCTCAAATTCCACTTTGAAGTACCAAATTCCCAAGCCCTAGCTTTACCCTCTTTTGATGAAATTCCACAATTTTTTTCATGTTAATTCAACCATTAATTCATGTATTTAGGCAAAAGAACTCACCTCTCATCACACCTAGTCGAAATCCCCTTCAAATTCCGTCCAAGAGCTCTCAAGGTTGCTCAAAAATGGTGGAAATGAACTTAAGCTCGCGGAGCAAAATGAGCTTTAAAACCCTTCTCTGAACAACGACTTTCGCATCTGCGGTTCCATTACCGCATTTGCGGCTACCGCTTCTGTGGTTATAATTCTACTTCTGCGGATCTTCACTAAGCCAACGACCACTTCTACGGTCCCCTATCCGCATTTGCGGACCCCACTTCTGCGGATGTCTGTCTGCTTCTGCGGAAACACCAAGGCCTTACCTTTTCGCACATGCGACTCTTCTACCGCATCTGCGGTGTCGCAAATGCGGCTACCCTTCCGCATCTGCGGACTCTCCCATCCAAGCCAGACGACCACACCTGCGAACCATCTTCCGCACCTGCGCAACCGCATCTGCGGTTCCTTTTCCGCAGATGCAGAAATACCAGAAACCAGATATACAGCAATCTCATAAGTCCAAAATTCATCCTAATTGCCATCCGAAATCACCTAGAGGCCCCCGGGACCTCAACCAAAAGTGCCAACCCATCCTAAAACATCATTCAAACTTGCTCCAATCATCAAAACACCACAAACAACACCAAAACCATCAAATTACATCGGATTCAAGCCTAAGTTCTTCCAAAACTTCCGAATTATGCATTTGATCAAAAACCCGACCAAAACACCTCCGAATGATCTAAAATTTTGCGCACACATCCAAAATCACCTAACGAAGCTACATCAACTCTCGGAATCCCATACTGACCCTTGGATCAAAATCTCACCTACCAACAGGAATTCGCCAAAATACTAACTTTGCCACTTCAAGCCTAATTCTACACCGAACCTCCAACATCAATTCCGATCACACTCCTAAGTCACAAATCACCTCCGAAGCTAGCCGAATCATCGAAAATCACATTCGAGCCCTCTAACTCAATAGTCAACATCCGATTGACTTTTCCAAAACAAGCCTTCCTTAAAGAGACTAAGTGTCTCATTTCCATCTAAAACCAATCCAAATCGACTCATTCACCCAAGACTTTTATAGTAAAACATAAGGAAGCAGAAAATGGGGGAAAGGGGGCGGAACTCACGTGACGACGGGCCGAATCGTCACATCCTCCCCAACTAAAACAAACACTTGTCCTCGAGCGGGTCAAGAAACATACCTGAAGTATCAAACAGGTGAGGATATCTGCTCTGCATCTCCTGCTCGGTCTCCCAAGTAGCCTCCTCCACGGGCCGACCTCTCCACTACACCTTTACCAAAGCTATATCCTTCAATCTCAACTTTCGAACCTGACAACCCAAAATAGCCATTGGCTCCACATCGTAGGTCAAATCATCATCCAACTGAACAGTGCTGAAATCAAATACATGAGACGGGTCCCCAACATACTTTCGGAGCATAGATACATGAAATACCGAATGCACGCCCGACAAGCCGGGTGGCAAGGCAAGCTCATAGGCAACCTCCTCAATCCTCCTAAGTACCTCAAAAGGTCCAACAAACTGCGAACTCAGCTTCCCTTTCTTTCCAAACCGCATGACACCCTTCATGGGCAAAACCTTCAGCAAGACCTTCTCACCCACCATATATGACATATCCCGAACCTTCCGGTCCGCATAACTCTTCTGACGCGACTGTGCTGTACGAAGCCTCTCCTAAATAAACTTCACCTTCTCTAAGGCATCTTGAACCATCTCTGTCCCCAATAACCTAGCCTCACCGGGCTCAAACTATTCAACCGAAGATCTATACCGCCTCCTATACAACGCCTCATACGGAGCCATCTGAATGCTCGACTGATAACTGTTATTGTAGGCAAACTCGGCAAGCGGCAAAAACTCATCCCAAGAACCCCAAAATCAATAACACAAGCACGCAACATGTCCTCCAATATCTAAATAGTACGCTCGGACTGCCTGTCCGTCTGAGGATGAAATGATGTGCTCAACTCCACCTGTGTACCCAACTTCCGCTGAGAAGTCTTCCAGAACTGAGAAGTGAACTGAGCACCCCTATCTAAGATAATAGATACTGGAACCCCATGCAATCAGACAATCTCCCCGATAAAGATCCCTGCCATCCGCTCCAAAGAATAGGTAGTACATACTGGAACAAAGTGCGCGGACTTGGTCAGCCGGTCCACAATCACCCAAATCAAATCGAGCTTCTTCAAAGTCTGAGGGAGACCACTCACAAAATCCATAGTAATCCTCTCCCATTTCCACTCTGGAATAATCATCCGCTGAAGTACACTGCCCGGCCTCTGATGCTCGTGCTTTACCTGCTGACAGTTGAGACACCGAGCCACAAATCCTACAATGTCCTTCTTTATCCTCCTCCACCAATAGTGCTGCTTCAAATCTTGATACTTCTTTGCGGCACCCGGATGAATGGAATACCGTGAGCTATGGTCCTCCTCTAATATCAACTCCCGAAGCCCATCCACATTAGGCACACAAATTCGGCCCTGCATCCTCAACACGCCATCATCACCAATGGTCACATCCCTGGCATCATCATGTTGAACCTTGTCCTTAAGGACAAGCAAATGTGGATCATCATACTGGCGCTCTCTGATTTGATCATATAAGGAAGAACGAGAAACCACACAAGCCAACACCCGACTGAGCTCCGAAATATCTAGTCTCCCTAACCGATTAGCCAAAGCCTGAACATCAACTGGGATGTACGCCAAACTCCCCATACTAACCACCTTTCGGCTCAAAGCATCAGCCACTACATTGGCCTTCCCCAAGTGATACAGAATGGTAATATCATAATCCTTGAGTAACTCTAGCCACCTCCGCTGCCTCAAATTAAGATCCTTTTGCTTGAATAGATGCTGAAGACTGTGATGATCAGTGAATACCTCGCAAGATACGCCATACAAGTAGTGCCTCTAAATTTTCAAAGCATGAACTATAGCAGCCAACTCCAAATCATGTACAGGGTAGTTCTTCTTGTGGGGCTTCAACTGACGAGAAGCATATCCAATAACTCTACCCTCCTGCATCAATACACATCCGATCCCAACTCTGGAAGCATCACAATATACAGTATAAGAACCTGAGGCTGAGGGCAAAACCAATACTGGAGTCGTGGTCAAAGCTGTCTTGAGCTTCTAAAAGCTCTCCTCGCACTCGTCCGACCATACAAATGGAGCACCCTTCTAAATCAATTTGGTCAAGGGCGATGCAATAGAGGAAAATCCCTGAACAAACCGGCGATAATAGCCTGACAACCCAAGGAAACTACGAATCTCTATGGCTGAGGTCGGTCTAGGCCAACTCTGAACCACCTCTATCTTCTTCGGGTTGACCTAAATACCCTTCGTGGACACCACGTGCCCCAAGAAAGCTACTGAGCTGAGCCAAAACTCGCACTTGGAGAACTTTGCATAAAGCTTCTCCTCCCTCAATATCTACAATACAACTCGCAAATGTTGTGCGTGCTCCTCCTGGCTACGCGAGTACACCAGAATATCATCAATAAAAACAATAACGAATGAATCCAGATATGGCTGAAATACACTATTCATCAAATGCATGAACGCTGCTGGGGCATTATTCAGCCCAAAGGATATAACAAGAAACTCATAGTGCCCATATCTAGTTCTGAAAGCAGTCTTCATAATATCTGAATCCCTGATCTTCAACTTTTGATAGCCTGAACGGAGATCAATCTTGAAGAATACCCTCGCCCCCTGAAGCTGGTCAAATAAATCATCAATACGAGGCAGGGGATATTTGTTCTTCATTGTTACTTTGTTCAATTGCCTGTAGTCAATGCACATTCTCATGGTGCCATCCTTCTTCTTCACAAATAGAACCGATGCACCCCACGATGACACATTAGGCCAAATGAACCCCTTACCTAGGAGTTCCTGAAGCTAATACTTCAATTCTTTCAACTCCGCTGGTGCCATATGATAAGGAGGAATGGAAATGGGCTGAGTGCTTGGCACCAGGTTAATACCAAAATCAATGTCCCTGTCCGGTGGCATGCCCGGCAGGTCTGCAGGAAAAACAACGGGAAACTCCCTCACAACTGGGACAGAATCAATGCTAGGAGTCTAGGCTCCAACATCCCTCACAAATGCCAAATATGAAAGATAACCCTTCCCAACCATACGCTGGGCCTTTAGGAATGAAATCACTCTACTAGGAACATAGTCAGTCACGCCACGCAACTCGATCCTCGGTACACCCGGTATAGCTAGAGTGACTGTCTTAGCATGATAGTCCAGAATAGCATGACACGCAGATAACCAGTCCATGCCCAAAATAACATCAAAATCCACCATGCTCAATAGCAATAGATCAACTCAGGTCTCCAAACCCCTAATAGTCACCAAACATGAGCGATACACATGGTCTACAATAATAGTATCACCTATCGGGGTAGATACATGAACAGGTAAAACAAGACACCCTCGGGTCGTACCCAAATGATGAGCAAAATATGAGGACACATAAGAATAGGTGGAACCGGGATCAAATAAGACTGAGGAATCCCTGTGGTAGACTGAAATAATACCTGTAATGACGGAATCTGAAGCAATGGCATCTGTCCTGCCCTGAAGAGCATAAAAGCAAGCCTGACCACCACCCAATCGACCTGCACCTCCGGGGCGACCCTTGGTTGCCTGACCCTCACCCCTAGCTGGCGGGGTGGGTGCTGAAGAAACTGGACCAGAAGATGAGGGCTGACCCCTCTACTGAGATGAGCTAGCAGCACGACGAGGACACTCCCTCCGCATATGCCCGAACTCTCCACACTCATAGCAACTCTCGGGTGCTGGGAATTGGGACTGAATGGAACCCCTCACGCCAGAGTGATTAGCATATGCACTCAGCCTGGAAGAACCCTGAGCAGACGGAGCACGAGACAAACTCTGTGCTGGGAAAGCACTGAGAGATGGCTGACTCTACTGAGAACCCTGATAACCACGGCCTGAAGATCCTCCTCGATACTCGAGTCGAGCTGACTGAGCAGGCCTAAAAGAATGACCCCGACCCTGCTGAAACTGGCCACTCGAAGGAGCGCAACTGTAACTACGAGAACCTTGAGGCCTCTTGGCCTCCCTTTCATCTCGATCCTGATGGCAAACCGCCTCAATCTCCTGGGCTATATCAACCACCTCCTCGAATGTGGCACCCAGCACTCGCTCCCTAGTCATAAGAACACGAATAGGGTAGGTGAGACCATCAATAAACCTCCGGATATACTCACGATCCTCGGGTATAACTGGAACCCTGAACTCCTGTACTAGTACCACTAGCTGAGCTAGAGGTGCCTCTGGAGTCTATAATCTCTGCACTACCTGCTCAAGTGTGCGAGCAGCGGGGGTCTGATTGCCTCCCCCGGTCTGTGAAGTAGATGTTTCTGTTATGGTGGCTAAAAGCACATGAGCCAGGCCCGTGCAAACTTTCAATATCTGGGCCAATGTCTCCTGAAGACCTGGAATCACAATGGGCACAGCTGGTGCCTGAACTGGTACTGCTGGAGCCTGGTCCTGAGTTGGGGAAACTAGAGGATCCACAGGTGCTGCCCCTGCTGCTCTGCCTCTACCACGACCACGACCACGTCCACGGCCTCTGGTAGCCTCAGTAGGTGGTACTGGTGGTTGTACGTCACGTCCGGTAGCTCGTGTCCTCACCATCTGTGAGATAATAGAATAAAGAGATGTTTAGTATTCGGATCAACAAGTTCGCACGACAAGAATTTTAAGAATGTGGAATTTTCCTAAAAGTTCTGTAGCCTCTCGAGGAGAAATACAGGCATCCCCGTACTGCTCTGTGAGACTCTACTAAATCGGCTCATGACTCGTGAGACCTAGTAACCTAGGCTCTAATACCAACTTGTCACGACCCCAACCCCGATCGTGATGGCGCCCAACACAAGGCTAGGCAAGCCCGACCAATTAAACACTCTCAATCCCTCATATAGGGTTCATTACCAACTAACAGGGTTTAAATACCAAATTAACATGAATAAAAATCTGTAACAGAAGATAAAATGCATGGAAATCAAGGTAACATCACTACATAGCCCACCGATCCGGTGTCACGAGTCAAGAGCCTCTAGTACAAGTCTAAGAAACAGCCTAAACAAGAGATAGTCTAGAATGCTGAAAGTAAAGAGGATAGAGGGAGAAATCGGGTCTGCGGATGCCATGCAGCTGCCTCGATGACTCCGGTGAGATCTAAACAGCAAAAATAGCTCAAACTACGCCTCAGGGATACCTGTATCTGCACACACGGTATAGGGAGTAATGTGAGTACTCCAACCCAGTGAGTAATAATAATAAATAAAGACTGTCAGAAAGAAATCTCGTAAAAGCACTAAGCAGTTCTATATCAAAGTAGTAAGAACATTTAAACAACAGCTAAATGAAGAAGTCAGGTAAAAATCCTTTAAACCAGTTCTCAACTCATTTACCCTTCACAATAACTGAAATCATAAATATACCATTGCGGCGTGCAGCCCGATCCGTATAATTATACTGTTGCAGCGTGCAGCCCAATCCATATAATATACTGCTACGGCGTGCAGCCCGATCTAATAATAATAGTCAACTGTGCTCACTGTGGGTGTGCAGACTTCGGAGGGGCTCCTACAGCCCAAGCGTTATACTACTACGGCGTGCAGCCCGATCCGTAGAAATATACTGCTGTGGCGTGCAGCCCGGTCCATATAATATACTGCTGCGGCGTGCAGCCCGATCCATATAATATACTGCTGCGGCGTGCAGCCCGATCCATATAATATACTGTTGCGGCGTGTAGCCCGATCCATATATTATATATATATACCTTGTTGTGGCGTGCAGCCCGATCCTTAACATCTTAGTCATCCTCACTATTGGGTTCTCAACCCCGCTCAATCATTATAAACTCTGCCCCTCGGGCATACTAAGATAAGATAGGGATACCAGCCCACATATTATTCTCATTTTGATTTAGCTATTTCAAAAGTCATCTCATATTACATTAAACAGTTAGAAACATGACTGAGGGTATGATTTTTAACAAGTAAAGTGAGGTCAATTGGTACAAATTCCCCTAAGGGTTCTACAGGTCGGCACAAGGCCCCAAACATGGAAACTAGCCCAGACTATACTGATATTAATTAAGTCTCAGTCAAAAATATAGTAGAAACATCAATCAGGATGGACCAAGTCCAAATCCCCAGTAGTAATGGACCCCACGCTCAACATGCAGCGTGTGTCTCACCTCAACATAGCACTACGTTGAGCAAATCCAGGGTTTTAAATCCTCAGGACATCATTTATAACCATTACTCACCTCAAGCCGGCCAAAATCCTAGCTCGTTATGCCCTTGCCTCACAAATCAACCTCTTCTCACGTTGATTCTAGCCAAAACCACAACGAATACGTTATAATAGGCTAAGGGAATGTAACCCAATCGAAAGGACTCGAAAAATATTGAAATTCACAAAATTGGCAAAACCCGAGCCCCGGACCCACTTCTCAAAATTAAAAAATTAACATCACTGGATTCCTCATCTCACCATGAGTCCATACATATCAAAATCACCAAAATCGAAGTCCATTTGACCCCTCAAATTCCACTTTGAAGTACCAAATTCCCAAGCCCTTGCTTTACCCTCTTTTGATGAAATTCCACAATTTTTTTCATGTTAATTCAACCATTAATTCATGTATTTAGGCCAAATAACTCACCTCTAATCACACATAGTCATAATCCCCTTCAAATTCCATCCAAGAGCTCTCAAGGTTGCTCAAAAATGGTGGAAATGAAATTAAGCTCGCGGAACAAAATGAGATTTAAAACCCTTCTCTGAACAGCGATTTTCGCATCTGCGGTTCCATTACCGCATTTGCGGCTACCGCTTCTGCGGTTATAATTCTGCTTCTGCGGATCTTCACTAAGCCAACAACCGCTTTTGTGGTCCCCTATCCGCATTTGCGGACCCCGCTTCTGCGGATGTCTGTCCGCTTTTGTAGAAACACCAAGGCCTTACCTTTTCGCAACTGTGACTCTTCTACTGCATCTGCGGTGTCGCAGATGCAGCTACCCTTCCGCATCTGCGGACTCTCTCATCCAAGCCAGACGACCGCACCTGCGAACCATCTTCCGCACCTGTGCAACCGCATCTGCGGTTCCTTTTCCGCAGATGTGGAAATACCAGAAACCAGATATACAGCAATCTCATAAGTCCAAAATTCATCCCGATGGCCATCCGAAATCACCACGAGGCCCCCGGGACCTCAACCAAAAGTGCCAACCCATCATAAAACATCATTCAAACTTGCTCCAATCATCAAAACACTACAAACAACACCAAAACCATCAAATTACATCGGATTCAAGCCTAAGTTCTTCCAAAACTTCTAAATTACTGTCACGACCCTAGTTCACCAACTGTGAACATGTCATGACAGCACCTGGTCCCCATGACCAGGTAAGCCTATTATTGCGGAAACATAATAATTGCAGAAAAATAGAGAATATCAAATTAAATATATAAAGGAAATTGTACTGGATGCCGCTTGGCATGTACAACTCGATAACAAAAATTCCAAACAATTCCCAAAACCCGAAAACTCACGGGCAACACAGGCTACAGAAGTATATAGTATGGCTCCAAAACTCCAGAATATCTAACAACCGAAAGAGAGAAAACTAGGTACTAAAGATAGAGTAAGAGGGAGACTCGTCGGTCTACAGACGTAGCATATCTACCTCGAAGTCTCCGAAATCCTCGAGCCTCACTGATAGTGTGCCTGAGTAGTGGCACCTGGATGATCTGCACATGAAAAACATGTGCAAGAAGGGCATGAGTACACCATAGCGGTACTCAGTAAGTGCCAAGTCTAACCTTAGTTGGGTAGTGATGAGGAAAGGTTAGGGCCCTACTGAGGCAAAAATATAACAATAGCAATAATTAACAGTGTGGAAAATCTGATAAAAATAATAAATACAGCAGTGTAATAAGGCAATTCAAAGAAGAAATAATAACTACAATGATAGAGTAAAACACAGAGTAAATATAGCTGAATGTCAAAGATACCAATGAGGGTCTCCCAGGATACCGTCCTGTAGCCCTTTCCTCAACTGTCCAGTGGATCTCCCGGGATACCATCCCGTAGTCCAACTCACGTACCAATACCAAAGGATCTCCGGGATACCGTCCTGTAGTTCAATCATCAATGTGCAGGGGGGTCTCCCGGGATACCGTCTCGTAGTCTCAAAGTAAAAGTGCAGGGGGATGTCCCGGGAATCAAACCCATAGTCCCAAAGTAAACAAACAAGGGGGGAGCTACAGGAATCCCACATCCGTAGTCCCAATGTAAATGCGCAATCACATCCAGAAACAAACCAAGGAACAAGGTACGAAAGACAAACACAGACAGAACTAGCCTAGCATGCTCCACGTAGGGCAGTCAAAATAACTTAAGCAAGTAGACAGTCAAATCAGCTAAACATGCTTTTCCTAGTCTAGCATAAGTCATAACTCCAAATAGAACAAAGCAAATAAGAATAAGAACTAAGTTTCCATAGCTTAAGTAAAAACCGGGATTTTATCAATCGGCTCAAGTACGCGCTTGTCACCTCATGCACAAGGCACTCAAATATCAAGTAAAATCCTAAGGGGAAAGGTCCCATAAACAAGGTTAGACAAGCCACTTACCTCGAAACGGCTCAATATCACTAGAAACCGCGCCTTTGCCACGAGTATCCCACTCCAAATGGCCCAAATCTATTCAATTCAATTACGCATCGTAAATAATATTGCAAACACCTGATTCCACTATTAAATTTAAAGATACGGCGCGAAAATAGGTAAAATGACCGAAATACCCCTCTAGCCAACGGCTCGGAATTGAATAATTTTCACGTTTTCAGAACCCTCGTACTCTCACGAGTCTAACCATATAAAAATCTCCCAAATCGGAGGTAAAATGCCCCCTCAAAACCCAATAGTTTGGTCTATGAACTTTCACCCAATTTTCATTCAAAATCCGAAATTTAAAGATGAAATCGTGATTAGATTAGTGGGTATTAAGCATAAAAGAGTAGAGAATCGCTACCCAATCGTTGCTCTTGAAAACCCCTCGAAATGTCTCCCAAATCTGAGCTCTCTAGCTTGATTTTGTTAAAAATGGCTAAAACCCTCGTTTGAAATGTTTATAACTGTTCAGGTGTTTAATGAATCGCGATCACGAAAGTGGGGCCGCGATCACGTAGAGTAAAATAAAGGATCCAGGAAAAAGGCCTACGCGAACGCGTGAAAAGGCTCGCGATCGCAGAAGAGGAAATGGCAGAGCTACGCGATCGCGAATAAACCCTTGCGATCGCGTTTAAGGAAATGGGGCCCCCCTCTAGATTGCTCTATGCGATCGCATGAGCTGGGACGCGATCGCGGAGAAGAAAATGGTCTGCAACAGCTGAAGAGAATTTCTGCAATTCTCATAACTCCAAAATGCTCCGTTTAGCATCCGAAACACACCCGAGGCCCCCGGGACCTCAACTAAAAGCATTAGTAACACCTAATACCTCATTAAAACTTGTACCAACCCTTAAACCACCTAAAACAACGCCGGAAACACGAATTAATCAAAGATTCAAGCCTAAGAACTTCAAATTCCAACAAAACACAATTTCAATCAAAAACCTAACCAAACCTCGCCCGAATGACCTGTAATTTTGCACACACATCCCAAATGACATGACAGAGCTACTGCAACTTCCGAAATTCAAATCCGACACTTGGATAAAAAACTCACTATCGAACCGGAAACTTCAAAAATTCAAACTTCGGAATTTCAAGCCTAAATGAGCTACGAACCTCCAAAATACATTCTGAACACACTCCCAATCCCGTAATCACCTAACGGAGCTAACGGAACCATAGGATTTCCATTCCGAGGTCGTCTTCACTCTGTTCCGAATACGGACCATTTTTCAACTCGTAAGCTCTCATTTAGGGACTAAGTGTCCCAAAACACTCCGAATCCTAACACCGAACGTCCTCGCAAACCAAAATAGCAGAAATAAACTTAGGGGAAACAGCTAATGGAGAAACGGGGCATAAATTCCAAAAACGATCGGTCGGATTGTTACAATTACGCATTTGAACAAAAACCTGACCAAAACACCTCTGAATGATCTGAAATTTTGCACACACATCCCAAATCACCTAACGAAGCTACAACAACTCTCAAAATCCCATTCCGACCCTCGGATCAAAATCTCACCTACCAACCGAAATTCACCAAAATACTAATTTCGCCAATTCAAGCCTAATTCTACACCGGACCTCCAACATCAAATTCGATCACACTCCTAAGTCACAAATCACCCCCCCCCCCTTCCAAAGCTAACCGAATCACCAAAAATCACATCCGAGCCCTCTAACTGAATAGTCAACATCCGGTTGACTTTTTCAAAACACGCCTTCCTTAAAGGGACTAAGTATCTCATTTCCATCTAAAACCAATCCAAATCGACTCATTCACCTAAGACTCTTATAATAAAACATAAGGAAGCAGAAAATGGGGGAAATGGGGCGGTAACTCACGTGACGACGGGTTGTGTCGTCACATCGGAAAAGCAATAAAGCTGTGAAATCTCTTAAAGCATCTTAGCTCAGTTTAAACTTCTTTAAAAAAAATACCTTTTTTAACAGTTAAGAAATTAAATGCAAAGCAACTAGAATAGATAAGCACAGAAAATTCGCCCCTCGAGCACAAATACCAACAGAACAGCCCATCGGGCAACAACATGGAAAACACCAGCCCATCGGGCTATACCTCACATCATAATGGGTACCCGCGCTCACTAGGGGTGTGCAGACTCCTGGAGGGTCCCCTTACGGCCCAAGCGCAATATCAAACCATCTCATGGCATCATCATTAGGCTCTCGGCCTCATATCAATAAGCCACCTCGTGGCGTACCAAACTCAGGACATCGGCCTCATAATCATAATCAGTGTATTACCGGTGTGGCGTGCAACCCAACCCAAAGGTATCCTCACGACACAGGCCCTCGGCCTTACTCAGTCAAAATTACATAAGTCGCTCGGGCAATAGAAAACATGATGCACAACCCAAAATATCATTTAAAAGATCATTTAAGTGTTAAAAACAAAGTAAACATCGCTAAGTATAAAAACAGTGAAATATAACGTGACTGAGTTCAGGTATAACAAAACAATGAGGAAATATCAATAAAAATCCTCAAAGGGTTCAAATAGTTGGCACGATGCCCAAATATGGCATTCAGCCCAAATAACATGATAGCAAATAGATTTCAGTCAATACGCGGTAAAATAGTCATTCGAGACAGACTAAATCACAATCCCCAATAGTGCACGACCCCACACTTGTCATCAAATGTGTGTGTCACCTCAATATAGCACAACGATGAGCAAATCCGGGGTTTTATACCCTCACGACATCATTTACAATTATTATTCACCTCGATCTGGTCCAAACTCTAGCCCGCAATGCCTTTTCCCTCACGAATCAACCTCTGGATGCTCCAAATCTAGCCACAACAAGAACATAACCATTAAAATATGCTAAGGGAACAAAGCCCACTCGAAAATATCCAATTTTCATCAAAAATCCCGAAATTGCTCAAACCCGGCCCCCGGGCCCACGTCTCGAATTTCGACAAAATTAACATCAATAGAATCCTCATCCTCCCATGAGTCTATACATATCAAGAGCATCAAAATCGTACCTCAAATGGCCCCTCAAATCCCCACTCATAGGTCTCTTAATCTCAAGCCCTAATTACCCATTTTTTCACTGATTTTTCCCAAATTTCCCCACTAATTAGGTCTTTAATCACATATAAACGAGGTATGCAGTCAAAAATCTTACCTCCACGAGATTATCCATTGGTTTCCTCTTCAATTAGCTCTCCAAAGCCTTCTCCCGAATGAAATATGGTGAAAACCCTCTCAAAATCGCGAAGGATGAAATATATACATTCTGACCCAGGCATTTTCGCACCTGCGGCCAATCCACCGCATCTGCGGTACCGCTTTTGCGGTCCAAGATCCGCTTCTGTAGTCTTTCACTTAAGTTACTAAAAACCGCATCTGTGATGCCTAGCCCGCACCTACGCCTTCGCAGGTGCGGCTCCCCAACCGCTTCTGCAGCCACAGAATTCCTCGCTTATTTTTGCTTCTGCGACCAGTCTCCCGCATTTGCAGCGTCACACTTGCGGTCCTAAATCCGCAGGTGCGGAAACCACAGAAACAGCAAATCTGCAGCATTCACCAAACTCTCAATCTCTCCGTCGACCATCCGAAACCACCCCAAGGCCCTCGGGACCTCAACCGAAAGCACAAACATATCCCATAACCTTATTCGCACTTATACCAGTCTTCAAAACACTTCAAACAACATCGAATCACCCAAAACACATTGGATTCAAGCCTAAGCTTCTAAAATCTTCCGAGTTATGCTTTCGATAAAAAAATATACCAAACCACGTCCGAATGACCTGAAATTTTGCACACACATCCCAAATGCCACAACGGAACTACTGCAACTTCTGGAATTCCATTCTGGCCTCTATGTCAAAATCTCACCTATCAATCGGAAAACGCCAAAATCTCAATTTCGCCAGTTCTAGCCTAAACCTTCCACGGACTTCCAAAATGCATTCTGATCACGCTCCTAAGTCCCAAATCACCTAACGGAGCTAACCAAATCATAAAAACTCCGATTCGAGATCATATACAAACAAATCAAACCTTTCAAATTTCAAGCTTCAAACTGAGAACTATTTTTTCCAAATTCACTCTGATTACCGTGAAAACCGAAATCGATAATTTACATAAGTCATAATACAACACAAGGGGCAAGTCATGCTCGGGAACTGGCGAGCAAAGTGCAAAAGATCAAAACGACCGATCGGGTCATTACAATATCTCAATACCAATTCCAGCAACAGATATTCCATGATTTAACAGCTTCAAGTAAAGAGTTTGACAATTAAGAAATGAATAAGGAATAAGGAAAACAAGAGCTTCAACAAAACATGTAGGGCAATTAGCATGTAAGAGAGCAAGGCAAGTAGAAATGTGAAAGTATACTAATAATGATGAATATAACACGTTAAGATAACTAAATTAAGGCGTGGAGGAAATCTACAAGCTAAAACTGAAATTTTCCATATTTAGCCCGTGTACACAATCGTCACCTTGCGTGCACGACTTTCACATATCACAATTATCACAACCAATACAAATCCTAAAGTGTAATTTCCCACACAAGTTTAGGCAAGTCACTTATCTCAAATCACGCTAAATCAATCCACCAATAGGCTTTTCCCTTGATTATCCAACTCCAAACGGCTCGAATCTAGCCAAAATAACTTCATACTATAAATATAACCTTTAGGAAACTGATTCAGCCTTGAAAGTATGATCTTGCAAAGAATTAAAAATTCAACCCGGGCCCACTCCTCCAAAACCCGACCAAAATTACAAAATTCGAATAATTCGATAATGAGTTTAACCATATAAGAATTACTCAAATCTGACCTGAAATCGCCTTTCAAATCCTCAATTTTTAACCTATGAAATTTCTACCATTTCCCCTTAAAATTTCCAAATCAAATCTCTAATTAGATGATAAAAACAACAATAGATTCGTGTAATCTCACCAAAGTCGAGTTAGAAATCTTACCGCAATGTTCTTTCTGAAAATCTCCCTAAAATTCGCCTCATACCAATCTCTCTAAGTCCAAAATGTGAAATATGAAATAAACCCTCGACTTTAAAACTTAAATCTGCTGCCCAACAATTCCTTCATCGCGAACGTGGAATGAGCCTCGTGTTCGCGATGCACAAAAATACACATCTACCAAAATCCTCTTCACAAATGCGATGACAAAAGCTCCCAAGCTTCGTGATCGCGAAGCCTCTCTCACGAACGCGTAGACCAAGTCGTGAGGTCCCTCCAGCCTGCCTTTCCTCTTCGCATACACGACTCCATGTCTGCGATCGCAGTGCACAAAATTCTTACCCTTCGTGAATGCATGGCCTTCTTCGCGAACGCGAAGGGTAATTCTCCAGCAATCCCTGAAGACTCTACACAAACGCGGGAACACCTTCGCGAACGCGTAGAAGGAATGCAGAAGCACCATACTCGGCAAATCTTCAATGTTCCGAACATGATCTAAATTACACCCCAGGCCCCCGGGACCTCAGCCAAACATACCAACAAGTCCTAAAATATCTTACGAATATGCTCGAAGCATCAAATCACATCAAACAATACTAGAATCACGAATTGCGCATCGATTCAAGCCTAAGGAACTTATGAACTTCCAAATTTCAAAACTAATGTCGATTCATACCAAAACAACTCCGATCGATTTCAAATTTTGCACCCAAGTCATAATTGACATTATGTACCTATTTCAACGTTCAGAATCAGGATCCGACCTCGATATCAATAAAGTCAACTCCCAGTGAAACTTTTCAACTTTCCAACTTTCGCCAATTCTCGCCGAAACGACATACGGACCTCCAAATCAACATCCGGACACGCTCCTAAGTCCAAAATAACCTTACATGTTTATTGGAATTATCAAAAGTCCATTCCAGATTTGTTTTCACAAAAATCAAACTACGGTCAACTCTAATAACTTAAACCTCCAACTTAGGGACTATGTATCTCATTTTACTTCAAAACTCACCCGAAAACCAAAACCAAACAGCGCCGACAAGTCACATAATCATGATGCAACATAGAGGAGGCAATAAATAGGGGATCGGGGATAAAACACCCAAAACGGCCGGCCGGGTCGTTACAATTCTTCTCTCTCTCTTCTATATTATATTATTATCTTTTATTTGAATTTTATTTTCTTATTTCCATTATACAACTCCTATCTTTTTTTTCTTCTTTTTTACATATTCCCCATATAATTCATATTTCTTTCCTATATAACTATTTAAAGTAAAATTATTTTATACCATAAAATTTTAAACAATATAATTTCTAAGCAAATATTATAGATTATACATATTAATGGATAATTAAAATAAGAGTGAACTTATTGAGATACAAGATAATTCGATTCGAATCATCGTGAATTTTTGTAACAAGAACAAAAATGAATAATGGATAAAAGAAGTCAATAATTTTCACAGCCACAATCACAACAATCATCTGCCTCATTTACTCAATTCTTTAATAATTTTGGTGTATTTGGAAATGACTTACCTTCGTACTACATTATTAAGTTATTTAATGTAGTTTCAGTTTTTATGTATTTCTAATTTATTGTATTTTCAATTTTAATGTATTTCCAATTTTAACGTATTTTTATTTAATGTATTTTTAGTTTTCACTTTTTAGTTTTAGCAACATCTTGTATTTTATATTTGCACCTTTCATTTTTGTGATGGTTATAAATATTTTTATACAATTATAAATTATAATAACATTAACTTATAATTTTACGTAAAAATAATATATGCACGAAAATTAATTTATCAAAATTATACGCCAAAATAAGATGTAAAATTAATATTATAAAGATATTACATAAACATAATTAGGTATATATAATATAATAAATTAAAAGAGTTAAGTTATAAAAAATAATAATAAATAGCGATGGAGTGGATGAATACTGTCACTTCAAAATGGAGGCAAATTTGTAGCTGGGTTGGAGCAAAATTCCTCCATATTTGACTCCAAAATGGAGTTTGGACATGGGTTGGAGATGGCACATTTCCAACCCTTGCCTCGGAGATGGGCCATCTCCAACCCTTGCCTCCATTTACTCCTCCAAAATGGAGTAAAGTTACTCCAACTATTATTTCGTTTTTTACTACAAAAAAGAAAATTTCAGTTTATATTCTTCTCTCTCTTTAATATTATATTATTATCTTTTATTTTTAGATTTTATTTTCTTATTTCTATTAAAAAAATTGTATCTTTTTTGACATACTCATCATATATAATTTATACTCCTTTCTTATATAACCATTTAATATAAAATTATTTTATACCATAATTTATATTTTCACCATTTATTTTTTGCGATGATTATACATATATATATATATATATATATATATATATATTTGTACAATTATAACTTATAATAAAATTAACATATGATTTTATATAAAAATAATAATTGCACAAAAATTAATTTATCAAAATTATACGCCAATGTTAAGATATAAAATTAATATTATAAAGATATTACATAAATATAATTAGGTATATGCAAAGAGTTAAATAATAAAGTAACGATTAATAGTAATGGAGGAGATGAATAGTATCACCTCAAATTTGGAGTAACAATATTCATCCCCCATTTTGCAGCAAAAAATGAGGGAGCGTTGAAGCCACATTTTGGCAAAAACTGACTGCATTTTGGAGAAATGCAGTAGCGTTGGAGATGCTCTTAGGCCATCTTCAATCCTTGCCTCTATTTTCTCATCCAAAATGCAGTAAAGTCCAAAATAGAGTAAAGTTACTCCAACCATTATTCTTTTTTTTACTTCAAAAAAGATATTCTATTTTATATTCTTCTCTCTCTTCCATATTATATTATTATCTTTTAGAAATATCTAATATTTTATATTTGCACCATTCATTTTTTAGATGATTATATATATTTTGTACAACTATAACTTATAAAAATTAACTTAAATTTTACATACAAATAATAAATGCATGAAAAGTAATTTATCAAAATTATATGCCAAAGTTAATATGTAAAATTAATATTGTATAGATATTACACAAACATAATTAGGTATATATAAAGAGATAAATTAAAAGAGTTAAATAATAAAAATAATAATAAAATAAGCATGAATAGTAATAGAGTAGATGAATAGTGTCACTCCATATTTGGAGTAACACTATTCATCTCCCATTTTGGAGGCAAAAATGGGGGAGCCTTGTAGCTCCATTAGGCCATCTCCAACCTTTACCTCCATTTTCTTCTCCAAAATGCATCAATCTCCAAAATGCAGGAAAGTTACTCCAACTTTTACTCCATTTTTTACTCCAAAAAAAGAATATTTTATTTTATATTCTTCTCTCTCTTCAATATAATATTATTGTAATGACCCGACCGGTCGTTTTGAGTCCCAACGCTCCGTTCAGCAGTCGGAGGCTATGAATAGCTTCATTTCAGGTATTATGACTTGTACGCGTGGTCGGAATTGAATTTCGGGAAGTCCAGAGTTGATTTGGGAAGAGAATTCTTATTTCGGAAGCTTAAAGTTGAAATAATGAACCAGGATTTGAATTTTGAGTAAACGACCTCGGAATCAGGATCTGAAGGTTCCAGCAAGTTCGCATGATGAATTCGGACTTGGGCGTATGCCCGGATTGGCTTTTGGATAACCCGAGAGCGTTTTGGCACCTATTGTGGAAGTTAGCATTTTGGAAGGAATTTCTTAAGTTTGGCTTGAAGTGTATTTCAGTGTTATCGATGTCCGTTTGGGATTTCAAGTCTGGGAATAGCTCCGTATGGTGATTCTGGAGTTGGGAGCGCGATCGGAAGTGAATTCGGAGGTTCGTAGGTCATTTCGAAGCTATTTGGCTAAAGATAGAAATTTGAAGGTTTTTGGGAAGTTTGACCGGAGGTTGACTTTTTGATATCGGGGTCGGAATCCAATTTCGAAAGTTGGAGTAGGTTCGCAACGTCAAATGTGACTTATGTGCAAAATTTAAAATCAATCGGACGTGATTTGAGAGGTTTAAACACCAGAAATAGAAGTTGGAAAGTTCAAAGTTCATAAAGCTTGGATAGGAGGTCGATTGAAGATTTTAGCATTGTTTGATGTGATTTGAGGCCTCGAGCAAGTCCGTAATGTGTTTTGGGATTGGTTGGGGTCTCAGGGGCCTCGGGTGGATTCCGGGTGGTTAAAGGATCGAAAATGGATTTTTGGAAATAGCTGAGTTGTTGGTTGCTGGTATTTCCACTTCTGCGGAGATGGGACCGCAGAAGCGGCCCCGCAGAAGCGAGGATGAAGCCTCACAAGCAGTTGAGCATGAGGGCAGCCAGGACCGCAGAAGCGACCCTTGATCCGTTGATGCGGAACCGCAGAAGCAGACGGGGAGCCGCAGAAGCGATTTTTGGTCCAAGGCTTGAGGACTGGCAGATGCGGTCAAGGTTCCGCAGAACCGGGACCGCATCCGCGGAGAAATGGTCGCAGAAGCGAAAAGGGGCTAGGCCAGGGAAAGCCGCAGAAGCGGCCTATTGTCCATAAAAGCGGAACCGCATAAGTGGTAATATTTCCGCGGAAGCGGAAATGACTAGAGGCAGAGACTTGTTTTAAATCGGGGTTTTGGTTCATTTCACCCATTTCTTCATGGCTTGGGCGATTTTTGGTGAGCTTCAATAGAGGATTTTGTCGTCATGTTTAAGGTAAGTTATCCCTATCACTTTTGAGTTAAATATATCAATTATGTATGGATTTAAGCATGAAGATTAGTGTAAATTTGGGGTTTTGGTTGAAAACCTAGGGAATTAGAAATCTTGGATTTTGAGCACGATTTTGAGTATGGAATTATGAGAAAATTATATATTTGAGTTCCTAAGGTTATGGGTAATCTTTATCTTCGAAAAAATTTGGATTTCGGGCACGTGGGCCCGAGGGAATTTTTGTCAACTTTTTGTTCGGGGTTAGGAATTGTTATAAATTGGGTTGTAAAGTATAGTTGAGCATATATTAATGGATTTGTATGATTGTTGGCTAGTTTTGGAGCATTGTGCTTAGTTCAAGTCTTCGGAAGAATGTTGAATGCCGGTTATCAGTCTTCGGAGCGAGGTGAGTCTCCTTTCTAATCTTGTGAGAGGGAACTTACCCCATAGGTGAGTTAAATTGGTTATGTGCTCCTATTTTTGGGGGCTACGTACGCACGAGGTGATGAGAGTCCGTGCGTAGATACTATTATGCTATTGTCCGGGTAGTCTAGGACCCAAAAGCATATTATATTTGGATTAATTGTGAACCCACTGATGGCTTGAATTGCTTAAATCACGTTAAATTTATAAATGAATTTCTAAAAAGACTTAAGCTTCGTTTTCTCAAATTACTAAAGAGAATTGGTCTTTCTTGGATAATTGCTCCATGTTGACTTCTTGACTGACTGTTTGTCTGTGTGTGTTTATTTTGGAACGAGTTGAATGCCTCGGCATATTAATAGATGCATCTATAGGTGCGTCGTCGACCCTCGACAAGTGCACATTTATTTCTGTTGGATCGGGTCGTCGCCTCGGTGTGATTTGCGCATGCTTATGTTGCTGCCTGAACTTAATTGAGTTATTATTGCCCTTTTGTGGTTTAAAAACAATTGGATTATATTTAAAAGGAATTCTGGAAATTTTCCTATGAAAGAGTTACGTGTTCACTTGTTTCTTCTATCTGGATTAAAAATCATGCTTATAAAACAAATCCACTGATTAATATAGATTAAGGATGAATCATTAATGGACCATTAGAAAGTATCAAATGTTGACCATCTCGTCTCTACCCCTTCGGGATTAGGCGGGATACTCACTGAGTATACGTTGATTATGTACTCATACTACACTTCTCTGCATTTTTGTTGCACAGGTATATGTTACCTTAGCGGCCTACTGGGCATAGCAGCACGGACGATTCGGGGACTAGGTGAGTTGCAGTATGCAAGGCGGCCCGCAGCTTTAAAAGTCCCTTTCTTGTAGTTATATTTCCTTTCTGTCCATTGTATTCTGAACAGACGTTGTATTGTATTTTATATCTTTATCAGTAGTCGCTCATGCACTTGTGACATCGGGTTTCTGGGATGGTTTTCAACCGATCTGTACTAATTTTTAATATTTAAATTTGAATTCAAGTAGTGATCTTTTATTTATGAAAAATGGAAGGTAAAACCTTAGATTTTCGAAAGTAGTAAAAGAGGATTAAATTGATAATTTAGTTGGCTGGCCTGACAGAGATATCCGGCGCCACCACGACCCTTAGTGGATTTTGTGTCGTGACAATTATCATCTTTATTTAAATTTTATTTTCTTATTCTAGTAAAGAAAATCTATCTTTTTTTATTTTTTACATATTCATCAAATATAATTTAATATAAAATTATTTTATACCAGTATGTAATATTTTATATTTGCTCCTTTGAATTTTAGCAACATCTAATATTTTATATTTGTACCATTTATTTTTTTAGATGATTATATATTCTTTGTACAATTATAACTTATAATAAAATTAACTTACAATTTTACATAAAAATAATAAATGCACGAAAATTAATTTATCAAAATTATATGCCAAAATTAATATTTGTCACGACCCAAAATCCACTAAGGGTTGTGGTAGCGCCGGACACCGCTCTTAGGAAAGCTAATCAAGAATGCATAATTAAATTCCTTTGCGGAAATTATTTTTCTTATACGTTAAATATTTAAATAATAAAATTTTACAAAAATGAACATAAGGTCGATAAAAGACTTAATACTGAATAATTCAAAAATCCTCCCAGAACCCGGTGTCACAAGTGCATGAGCATCTACTGATAAGGAAATAAAATACAACATCCGTCCGAAATACAATGGATAGGAAATAAATACAATATACTGAAAGGGACTATACTAGCTGCGGATCGCCTCAAATAATGCAACTCACCTAGTCCCAGAATTATCTGCGCTGCTACGCCCAGTAGGCCACTAGCCTCCCATAAACCTGTGCAACAAAAATGCACAGCAAGTGTAGTATGAGTACGAAAAAAACGTGTACTCAACAAGTATCCCGTCTAATCTCGAAGAGGTAGAGACGAGTGGTCGACTTCAATACTTACTAGAGGTCCAATAATAATATACTAAAAGTGTGAGGAAATCAGGGATTTTATATAGCAGTTCTAACTCTAAAAGCCGGAAAACAGGCAAAATACCTTCAACAAATAATAAATGATTTTTCGAGGTTTGCTTTTCATTATCTTATCAAGTTATATCAAACCACGTAGGGCAATTTCACATTTAAAATTCTCAAGCGACAATATATCATGCGCAAATCATGCCGAGGTCGACGGCCCGCTCCAACAAAAATAAAATGTGCACTTGCCGAGGGTCGACGGCGCGCCTATAGATGCATCTATTACCTCGCTCGCGAACTAACCTGAGACGCGGTCAACATAAAATAAACACACACCCTGCTCGTGATTCATGCATGCGACGCAGGTACACATAGAGATACATGCTCAAACAATCAATCAAGAATTATCGGGGGGCATTATTCAAATAAAACAAATTCTTTTTTAGCAAATTCGAGAAAGTAACGTTTAAGCCCTTTTAAATTCATTTACTAATCCAAGGTGATTTAAGCAATTCAAACCGTCAATAAGTTTGCAACTAATCCAAGTATAGCATGTTTTTTGGGTCCTAGACTACCCGGACAACAGCATGATAGTAGCTACGCATGGACTCTCGTCACCTCGTGCGTACGTAGCCCCCACAAATAGGAGCACATAATTAATTATTTCGCCTATGGGGACAATTCCCTCTTACAAGGTTAGAAAGGAGACTCACCTCGCTCCGAAGATCCATAACCGGCATTCCACGCCCTTCCGAAGACTCTAATTGATGCACCACGCTCCAAAACTAGCCAACGGTTACGCAAATCCATTAATATATGCTCAAATATTCATTACAATCTAATTTATAGCAATTCCTAACTCCGATCGAAAAGTTGACCAAAATGCCCTCGGACCCACATGCACGGAATCCGAAATTTTTTGAAGATAAAGATTACCCATGACCTTAGGAACTCAAATCTATAATTTTTACTAAATTCCATACTCAATAGCGTGGTCAAATTCCAAGAAATGCAAATTTCTAGGTTTTCCACCAAAACCTCAATTTTCTACAATTCCAAGTCTAAATCCATATATAAACCTTGTATTTAACTCAAAGCTAGCATAAACTACTTACCTCATGACAACTGACGAAAATGGCACCTCAAAGTTTCTCCCATCAACTCCAATGGAAGAAAAATGGAGTTGAAATGAACTCAACCCCGAATTTTAAAAGACCTCACTGCCTCAGTTATTTCCGCACCTGTGGTTCCTTGACCTCTTCTGCGGTTCCGCAGGTGCGGTTAAAATGCCGCATTTGCGGTCTTCCCTGGGCCACCCCCTTTTCACTTTTGTGACAAGACCTCTGCATATGCGGTCCCGCTTTGGCGGAACATTGACCGCATCTGCGGTCCACTCCAGCTGCCCCTCTTTCCGCTTCTGCGACCCCTCTATCGCAGGTGCGGTCCCGCATCTGCGAAAATATGACCGCATTTGCGGTCCCTTCTCTTCTAGCCCAAAACCGCTTTTGCGGTTGACGTGCCGCATCTGCGGTCCAAAAACAGCAGATGCGGTTATGACAACAACCAGCAAACCTCAGCCTTCCAAAAATCCCATTTTCGATCCATTAACCACCCGGAATCCACCCGAGGCCCCCGGGACCCCAACCAATCATACCGACCAATCCCAAAATACATTACGGACTCGCTCGAGGCCTCAAATCATACCAAACGATGCCAAAACCATGAATCGACCTCCAATCCAAGCTTAATGAACTTTAAGACTTCAAACTTCTATTCCCGATGTTTAAACCTGCCAAATTACGTCCGATTGACTTCAAATTTTGCATGCAAGTCATATTTGACATTACAGACCTACTCCAACTTTCGGAATTGGATTCTGACCCCGATATCAAAAAGTCAACTTTCGGTCAAATTTTTCAAAAACCTTCAAATTTCTATCTTTAGCCAAATGGCTCCAAAATGACCTACGAACCTCCGATTTCACTTCCGATCGCGCTCCCAACTCCAAAAGCACCATACGGAGCTATTCATAGACTCGGAACCTCAAACGGACATTGATAACACTTAAATGTACTTCAAGCCAAACTCATGAAATTTCTTCTAAAATGCTAACTTCCACAATAGGCGCCAAAATGCTCCCAAGTTATCCAAAACCCAAACCGGGCATACGGCCAATTCCGAAATCATCGTACAAACCTTTTGGAACCTTCAGATCCCAATTTCGAGGTCGTTTACTCAAAATTCCGATCCTAGTTCATTCTTTCAACTTTAAGATTTCGAAATAAGACTTCTCTTTCCAAATCAACTCTGGACTTCTCGAAATTCAATTCCGACCACGCGTACAAGTCATAATACTTGAACGTGCTCAAAACGACCGGTTGGGTCGTTACATTCTCTCTCACTTAAACATATGTTCATCCTCGAACGTGCTGAGAACTACATTGAAGTAGTCGGAAATCACTGTTTAACTTCTCATGCACTTCCCCTGCTACCACAACTCAGTTGAGCACATCAGCTCGATCAATTTCTGAAGATATTCTCTTTTATTCAATCAAATAAGCCTTAGAGCCCAATTCCAACATCCGAAATTCTATGCCCGACCTGTTTCCAACATAAGACACCATATCAATCACTAAATGTTGTACCCAAACATGGCTACATAACTTTGCTGAATTCACACCTAGCATGACTTTACTCACCAGACCACAATAACACATTCTGATCAACTTAGTTGAAATTCCATGAATCTGGTGCTCCCATTGCACCCCATGACATACACAGGTATTACTCTAACTCTTACAATGCCAAAACGGAGGAGATGTGCAAAAATTCATAATCAACTGTCGAGTCACCCAATCATTGAGTCTATACTCTTGACAAGAAACATTACCTCATTCTGAACCAAATAATGATCTTTGCTCCTTAATATATTTCACGTAATCAGATTGCACTGATCCTAAATCCAACAATCTCGTCTCACCCAGTACGAACTGCTAAGGCAATAAGCCACCCCGACATAATCAAAAGTTCCCTATGATGATACAAAGTACCAATAGGCTACCATATCAAATGCGATATAAAGGAAAGCAAACTTTGAGAAGGAAATTCAACTACACCGCTCGCGAACCATACATGCGACGTGGTCAACTTAATTAAACAAACACCCCTCTCGCGAGTCATACATGCGACGTGGGCACATAGCTATATAAGCTTTCCTCATAAAATAGGAAACAAAACACATAAAAACAAATACGGGGAACTGTACTCAGCTTCACACTATTGCGGTGCGCAACCCGATCCCAAGAACATAACCATGGCAGCGTGCCACCTGATCCATCCATAAAACTCGCAAAAGGATATACGCACCGAGCTAGATTTCTCATTTCAATAATATATCGAATATCAGTCACAAGCACGCTAAGTGCACAATTCCATCCCTGGGGAGACATATAACGCTATAGCCCACACACTCGAGCACAACTGAAGTGAGATATATGATCTGAATCTCAAGAGCCATCTTGCTCATATAACATCATCTCTATGCAGAACCTCAACACATAAGAAATTCACCAAGCCGTCTCACAACTCGCACGACGTAATACATGATTACATGAAATAGCTGACGACGAAATAACACCCTGACTCCCTTCCATAAGGAGCGTATTGCTGAGATGAACACATCTGGCCTGATATAAAGCCCATGTTCACATCTAAATATATCCACTAATCTCAAGCCGATTTCTGATTACACCAACTAGGTTAATAACCTTTCAAAGGTCCATAATAACTCCCATTTTTTTCTCAAAACACATAAGAACAACCCCCATAGTCGGAGCGAACCTCCACAGTCTATAACCCAACAAACAGAGTGCCCTCTAGGTCACTTGGGCACAACACTCCATTAACAAATAACACCAGGGTATCAGATAAGCAGTGCAAGAAGTAGCATAGAAGCCAATGAAATGTGAGTGCTAGAATGTCATGACAAATAATACAAATAGTAACAAATGCATGAGTGCAATGCAATGCATATGAAGGTACACTCTGGTACCCACTGCGGCGTGCAGGTCGAGCTATCCATATATTTAACATCGACGACGCTCACTGGAGGTGTGTACCGACTCCGGAGGGGCTCCTACAGCGCAAGTGCAATATCAAGCCATCTCGTGGCATCTACCAGGCCCTCGGCCTCAATATCAATATAACCATCCAGGCCCTCGGCCTCAATATCAATATAACACAGATGCGGTGTGCAGCCCGATCCATGCTTAGTCCAAAAATACACATAAGCCACTTGGGGCAATATTAAAATGATAGTTCTCAGCTCAAAACATCAGTAAAATATTGTTTAAGTTTTCAAATCTTAGAAAGATGGCTGAGTTCGCAAAACAGTATTAAAACCTTGGACCGAGATCAAATAATATACAAAGTAATGTGAAAACCGTGATATCAATCCCTGAAGGATTCACATAGTTGGCACGAAGCCCAAACATGGCAATCAGCCCAAATTATGATGATAACAAGTAGTTTCAGTCAAATACATAGTAATTTCATTAATCGGGACGAACCAAGTCACAATCCCCAACGGTGCTCTACCCCACGCTCGCTATCCGACGTGCAAGTCACCTCAATACAGCACTATTATGTGCAAATCCGGGGTTTCAAACCCTCATACTATCATTTACAATCATTACTCACCTCGAACCGGTGAAATCTCTAGCTCTCGACACATTTGCCCCTCAAATCGACCTCCACGCGCGTCGAATATAACCAAAATCAGAGCGAATACATCACAATATGCTAAGGGAACAATACCCAATTGAAAACAATCAAAAAATATCAAGAATCTCAAAATTAGCAAAATCCGAGCCCTAGGCCCACTTCTCAAAAAATTACAAAATTCACATTACCGGATTCCTCGTCTCACCACGAGTTCATACATACTAAGAACTCCCAAATCCGACCTCAAATGGCCCTTCAAATTCCAATTTAAAAATCCCAAAACTCAAGCCCTAACTCTTCCACTTTTGGCTTAATTCCATGAATTTCTAGGTGGATTTCACAATAAAAACGAGTATTGAGATCAAAAATCTTACCTCCAATCGATTCCCCTCGAATCCCTCTTTAATCTCTACTAAGAAGCTCTCAAAATGATCAACCATGGGGGGAAAATGGCTAAAAATCGCGGATGAAATGTTTATAAACTTTCTGCCCAGACCTGGAAAATCCTTCATCGCGTTCGCGACCACTGCCTCGCGAACGCGAAGCACCACATTTAATTTTCCAAAATTTACTCTATGCGAACGCGAGATTAACCCCGCGAATGTAATGCTCAGCCTTGCCCTCATACGCGAACGCGGCCTTGTTCCTACGAACGCGAAGGCCAATCATCACTGACCCTCTATTCCTTATACGCGAACGCGATTGGGCTGGTGCGAACGCGAAGCACAATCCTCCTACCTTCCGCGAACGCGAACCCACGAACACGAATGCATAGAGAAAATCACCTGCCTTTCATTTTTCTTCTACGCGATCACGACACATCCCCCGCGACCGCGAAGGCCAAGAACTCTGCAACATAAAAACTGAGAATCTGCAACTTTAAAATATAGAAAATGGTCTGATTGACCATCCGAAACTCACCCGAGGCCCCCGGTACCTTAACTAAAATCACCTACATGTCTTAAAACATTATCCAAACTTGTTCCAATCATCAAAACACATCAAACAACACTAAAATCATCAATTCTCATCGGATTCAAGCCTAAGTTCTTTAAAAACTTCTGAAACACGCATTCGATCAAAAACCCAACCAAATCACCTCCGAATAACCTGATATTTTTCACAAACATCCAAAATCACCTAACGAAGCTACTTCAACTCTTGAAATTCCATTCTGACCCTCGGATCAAAATCTCACCCATCAACCGGAATTCGCCAAAATATTAACTTTGCTAATTCATGCCTAATTCTACACCGGACCTCCAAAATCAATTTCGATCACGCTCCTAAGTCACAAATCATCTCCTGGAGTTAATCGAACCATCGAAATTCATATCCGAGCCCTCTAACACACAAGTCAACTTCCGGTTGACTTTTTCCAAAACAAGTCTTCCTTAAAGAGACTAAGTGCCTCATTTCTACCAAAACCAATCTGAATCAACTATAACACACCAAATACTGATAATGAAACATGAAGAAGCATAAAAATAGGGGAAACGGAGCGGTAACTCATGAGACAACGGGTCGGATCGTCACACTATGATAATTCATGAATTGATTAATTATTAAGTTAAATACTTCATTGTAAAGTACACGAGTTATGAAAATTAATTTGGTGAAGGGAGGACAATAAGGGATAACTACATAAGTTATGAACAGCATGTGCGGATTACTATTGAAAAGGTATCATTACAACATTAAACAATTAAAGTAAAGGAAAGTTATAATGAATAAATAATCCAATAAAAATCCTTTCAGTTCTTATTCAATACAAAAATTTAACAAAGAACTCGGAAGTACACAAGCATCACTATTTTCAACTTCATGCAAAGAATCGTGAATAACACGGAGAAAAAGAAGTCACAGTAATTCAAAACAGCTTAAATTTAAACCAAACAGTATCACACAAAAATGATGATTTAGAAAAGATATTTGATTAAACATCAGTAATACCATATTGAATACACAAGAGATTGAAACTTATTTTATTCTATAAAAGAAAAATAAGAATGGACCTTAATTTGGATGTGCCTTTTCCGCATATGCTTCCTACTTAGACTAGAGCCAGGACTGGAGATTCGAACTTGCTACGGTGAATGAAAACTTGAACACGACCTCAACGATTCAGGTTTGAAGCTGCTGTATGCTCGAGTTTAGAGGGTGATAGTAGCTACATTTTTTAGTTATTTCAGCTAATTTTTGGGAAGGTTTTGGAGCTGCTTCGGACTGATTTTTAAGAGCGTGGTGGCTGCTAGTTTTAATGGAGTTTTATGGCCACGCTTTTCACGGTGTTTCCACAATGAAGGTGAAACTAAGTAAAGAAGAAAGGAAGGAGAAATCTATTGTTGCTGCATGCCAGAAGAAGAAGAAAGCACTGCTTGATTTTTAAATCCTCAAATCGTTTTCCTTTTTCCGATTTTTTTTAATCAATTCTCACCCCTCTTTGTCGTTTTTCCATATTCTTGTGGACTCTCTGATTTTTGTTCTCCAATTTCCCCCTTTTTCTTTGTATATGTGTATGCCTAGGTTTTTATTCAGAGAAAGAGATCGTTCTTTTCTTCTAAGGGGTGTCGCTACTTTTTTTGAAGATGAAAGCCCCGTCCTTTTTATGTGTGTGTATATTTTATGGAAGAGAGAATGAGCGAGGGGATAGTGGGAAGATGAGTGGGGAACATGAGTTGGAAAAATGGGGGAAGTGGGTAGTGTAACGACCCGACTGATCGTTTTGCATTCTCGAACCCCGTTCCCTTAAATAATCCTTTCCGCATTTGCTTTAGCTGAATTACGACTTGCGGGGGCGGGTGGTTCGGAAGTTAGAAGAATTTCGGGCAAGAATAAGCTCATTCGCTTCATTTCATATCTTCAAAAAGGCCAAGTTTGACTTTGGTCAACATTTTGGGAAAACGGACCCGGAATCATGATCCGGCAATTTCTGAGGGTCCGTGGAAAAATATGGGACCTAGGCGTGTGCCCGGAATCAAATTCCGAGGTCCCTAGCCCGAGTAATGGAATTTTTCATAAAAATTGTGAAGTTAAGTTTCAAAGAATTAAATAAACTAAGAAATTATTGTTTTTATGGGTTTCGGGGTCGAATTTCGATTCCAAAACTTGGTACGAGTCTGAAATATCATATAAGACTTACCCGTAAAGTTTGGCGTCAATCTGGGTAGTTTAAGCGCGTTTTGACCCGTTGGTAAAAAATTAAGAACTTGAAGTTCATTAGATTTGATTAATTGGTTTTGGGGTCCCATTTCGTGATTTAATAATATTTTGGGTGTTCCGAAGGTTCGACTAGGTCCGCCTCGTGATTTCAGACTTTTCGGTATGTTCGGGCGGGGCTCCGAGCGTCAAATGGTCGAGGTTCGAGCGAAGCTAGAAATTGAAAAGGGGCAACATCTGCTGCTTCTGTCATAACCGCTGCTGCGGCTCTTGGACCGTAGAAGCGAGACCGCAGAAGTGGTCCTGTGATCATGGAAGCGGAAGGGGCCAGGCCTAGGGGAAACCGCAGAAGCGGACCCCACGACCGCAGAAGCGGTTCTATTTCCGCTTATGCGGACTCGCAGAAGCGAGTTCTGGACCGCAGAAGCGGCCCAGTCTCTTTGGCCCATTTTCCGCAGAAGCGGTCCTATGTCCGCTGAAGCGGAACCCGCAGAAGAGGAATTTCTTCCGCAGAAGCGAAAATCACAGGGGGTCAGTGCATCATTTAATTCGATCTTAAGCCCATTTCCCCCATATCTCTCTCAACTCTAGGGCGATTTTGATGATTCAAAAAGGGGAGTTTCAGCATAACATTTTGAGATAAGTAATCCCCACTCATTTTAGTTCAAATACATAAACATAGGGTAGATTTAACACCAAGGATTGGGTAAAATCAAGGGATTTGGGCTAGACCTAGGGTTTTAGAAAAACTATGATTTAACCACCTAATTAGTTGCGTTATGAACTAAAATTTACATATTGGAAATCCTTAGGTTATAGAGGATAATTTTCTCGAAAAATCTCGGAATTTGGGCACGTGGGCCTGGGGGTCGGAATTTAGTAAACTTGCGGGAAAGGTTGGGAAATCATTTAATTAGCTAGAATTCAACCTTGTGAGCAATTATTGATTAGTTCTTGCCTTATTTGAACTAGTTGGTGCTTGTTCGGCTTCGAATTGAGCTTGGAGCCTAGTCTGGTGGTTGAAGGCGCGTTTCGGAGCGAGGTGAGTCTCCTTTCTAACCTTGTAAGAGGAAATTGTCCCCCTAAGTTTCGTGTTGAGTATTTGTTGCTAAATGCGGGGACTACGCACGCGTTATGTTACGAGAGCCCGTGCGTAGCGGCTACTATATTAGATGTCCAGGTAGCTTAGGACCTATATCATGCCTATTAAATATGTTCTTATGGTACATTGTTGACTTGAACACGTAGCATTTATTAGAGACTTAAAAAGGAGAATATGAGTTTATTTCTATAAATTGAATTGTGTTGATTTGATATCTTGCCTACTTACGTGTCATTTGATGTGAACTTGATATATGTATTATCCTTAATTGTGGATCGGGCCGATCGCCTCGGTATGAATAGATGCATCTATAGGCGCGCCGTCAACCCTCGGCAAGTGCACATTTATTTATGTTGGTTCGGGCCGTCGCCTCGGTATTATGTGCGCATGTTAATTGTGGAAGAGCTTATATATATGCTTCATTTTGCCACTGTTTCACTTGATAAATGATAAATTTGATGTGAAGTATTCTGGACTTACACTACATGCTATAACCTGCCATTACTTGTAAATTCTTTGTTTAATCATGCTATATTCACACTTGTGTATTTATATATATACTAATTGACCTTAGTAAGTATCGAGTCGACCTCTCGTCTCTACTTCTTCGAGATTAGACGGGATACTTACTGAGTACACATTGTTTACGTACTCATGCTACGCTTCTGTACTTAAATGTATAGGGTTTGAGGCAGGTGGATCCGGACATCACTCGGGTGCATATCAGTGAGCACTTTCTGGGGCTTCTACGGTGAGCTGCCTTCTCCCTCATGCCGATTCGCAGCCGAAGGAGTCCTTTTCCTGTATTTATGATTTTCTGTCTATTCTGATTCAGACAGTAGGACAATGTTTTGTATATATTTGTTTGTTTTGTTTATCCTCTACTGGTCGCCCGTAGCTAGTGACACCGGGTTCTGGCACACACTGTAGAGAACAATTATTTTGGGGTTGTATGACTATATCAGCACGGTATGATCTTGCTAGTTTCTTTTATTCACTTGAAAACACTAGTATATTTGGTTGGCTAATAATAATCGAGACTTAATCGAAACTTCCGCAGTTGGTTGGCCTAACTGTGGTGTTAGGCGCCATCATGACCTAGTTAGGCAAAATGGGTCGTGACAGATAATGAGTGGAGAAAGTGAGGGAAGTGTGTAGTGAGTGGAGAAAGTGGGGAAGTGGGAAGTGAGTGGGAAAAGTGGAAATAAATTCAAACATGGTCAAAAATTAGGTGCTCACAGCATGTCCCTCTTTGCTTGGAAACATGAAGAGTTTTCAGGCAAAGACAAAGTGAGCCATGTGACTAATTTTTTATCAAACTGTTATAAAAGATAGGGTGTAACTGAGGCCTGGTTTTGGACGGCATATATATCCCGGGTTATAGGGAATCAGGTCACGTGTAGTTCAAGGAAAATGATGGAATGCTGAGTTGAGGAGTCGAGTGAGGTTTCGTCGAGGCTCCAGTCCATGGTCCTGTTATTATATAAAGATCAAAATTAAAAAGACTAACTAAGCCTATTAGCTACGAGTTACAAGATTCCTCTCTATGAGTCTTTTGAAGCTTGATCTTGAGACTTGGTTGGTTCTTCACGCGGACTCTGATCTGAATCTTGATACTTGTTAGTTGCAGGTATGTCACACCTCCTTTTTCCTAGCTTTTACAGCTTTTACTACGGCTTTTACTACACCCCGGGAAGGGATATAATAAAGAAAGCAGTTTTTTCCAATTTAAGGACAACCGAAACGTGATTCGTTTTTGTTTAAGATCCAGAGTCGCCACTTGGGAGATTTATGGTGTCCCAAGTCACCGGTTTGAATCCCGAATCGAGGAAGGGTTTGACTCTGTTTAACAGTCGCGAACCAGAAATCCGGGTAAGGAATTCTGTTAACCCGGGAGAAGGTGTTAGGCATTTCCGAGTTCCGTGGTTCTAGCACGGTCGCTCAACTGTTATATTTGGCTAAAATTTGATTTTAATACATGTTAACCTATAGTTCAATTTTAAAGTTATTTACCGATTTTGTCAATTATTATTTTTTAAGAAAGTAAACGTCGTTTAAGAAGATGTTTTCGAATCACGTCACATGAAATGCACCCGGATCCTCAACACATTCTTATTCAACGTTTTCGAATTTGGATTTGGGTTGCATGAAATGCACACCCGTATTAGAAAGGTAAGATTATTAAAAATCGCGCCTAAAGCGGCTAACGTGTTATATCTTTTGGGAAGGCCGTGAAATTCGCTAAACGGCCTATCCCGAATACTAAGTATTTTTAGTAAGTAATTAATGAGGGCACCGCAATTGTATATTTAATTTGGCGAGGCTCGTCTCATTTTTATTATTAAAGGCCAAACTAACAATCTAAAATTCTCTATTTATTTGTCTCTAATGGCCAATTAATTCATGAATATAAATTTGAATCTCGAATTCAAGTCCGGATTCAAACAAAAGGAAAGATCCTTTTAGCTTGAACCCGCTACCTAATTCAAAACCCAATTTTATATTCATAAATTAATTCCCTATATTCCTAGTTATTTATTTGTTTTTAACATTATTACATTAAGGACTTTTGATTCTCATTTAAAGTTCAACAACATTTTTGGGATTCTAGCTTGGCCCAGTAGAGTAATAGAATATCCAACTCATGCATCCATATCAGATTTAACTATCAATAATTAACCGATTCTTTTTTTTTTATACGACTAATTGAAACAGCCAGTTTCATAAATTGATGGACTGATGTGATCTCAAACTTCTTGTGATTGTGCTATTTTTAGTTCTAACAAATCCAAAATTCTGATACTCCCGTTTTTTTACTATTATTTTTTGACTAAGCAATTGGTAATAGTCAATTGACTACCTTGAAATATAATCGCTATAGTAAAACGAATCCAGTACTGATATTACTTCATTCTAATTTTAATGATTAGGATAACAAAACAAAACAATGATACCAATAGATTTGAATTAATAAGCTATAGGATCACTATGGTTAAACACAATCCTGTTGATGAAAGTAAAATAATACAAAGGGATTCATCTCACTTCTAAATGGCCCGTAAATGGCCTTACAGTGGAGATAATCAACAAAAATTTATTGGATTGTTCTATCAAATTAACAGAAGACCAAAGTATATGTGAATTTAACGAATAACTGCACATACAGTTCACACAGTCCTACTTATACATTTTTGTAATGAAATTATAGATCAACTACAATTCAAACTAAATAAATTCAATAAGCAGATAGCAGAGCAGAACTTCATTCACTCAAAACTTGAGAATACAATCATGTACCTGGAAGAGAAGGAAAATTTGAGGTCAGCTTTGAGCAACAACACAACAGCAGTAATTTCAGCAGCAAATAGAATGATTTTAACTCAAAATTCTTCAATGATAACCCAGCATTATAGCTCAACGACTCAACATTCAATTTGATTCGAAACTAACTCAACTAAACAGAGAATTGCCCAAAAATCACTCCAATAAACCTTCGAAACTTCTGGAACTAGAGAGAGATAATTCAGCAATCAAAAGCATGATGAAACCAGCCAAAACAGTGTAATTGAACACTTAAAACTACTCAAATTTGCCTCACATAACTTCTGATCCACAAATACCAAATGTTGAGCCTTAACAATTGAAATTCAGCTGAAAATCCAATGGAACAGTATTTATTTTTTGGTTTTTACTGATTTTTTGGATTGTTTTTTTTTATTTTTCGAAATGAATTCAGATCTAGAATAGAGGATTGTGATCTGAAATTTTGAATTTCAGATCTGAAACTTAAAAGATATTTTTTGGGGGAATTTTTTGGGGCTCCAACTTTTTTTCAACAAGTAGAAGGACTACCTATTTATAGACACAATTAAGGGGCAGAATGTTCTAGATATTTTACTCTTTTTCCCTCCCATTTAATTTCAAGTATTGCATATTAAACCTTCAATTCCTAACTTGTTTCTCAAGTTACTACCCTATGTTTATTGAATTCTACACTAAAGTCCTATTCTAGAATATTCTATACCCCTACAATTCCTATACTACCCCTACTTCATTTCAGAATTTACTATTTCTAATAAACTTGCCATTTTCCAATGCCCAAACTAACCCTGAGGTTCCTTAAAATTACTACCAGACCTACCCTTGACCCCTGAACTTGTTACTCTGTGATTTTTGTTCCATTTTACCCAAATACCATTAATTAAAATCCAAATCTTAATCTAACTAAAGTTAACTAGTGATTTATCCAGCTATATCCAAACAACCTATCTTAAACACTACACCAATGAACAATTAACCAACTGATAGCCTGAAGTTAATCCAAATCAAGTTCCAAGTCCACCTTTATATGAACAGAACCCAATTAAGGAACTAAAATCAACAATTAAGCAGACTACAAAACAGAACTCAAGAGAATGTCCACAAGACTAAATTGAAAAGCTTCACGGAGTACACAAGACCAACGTATACACGGAAGTTCAAGCAATGTGTTTAATATTTCAACCAAACAAATCCCTAAGTATGATATGAAGAAACATTAAAAGAAAAGGGAAACGATGAAGAAACGCACAAGAAAGAATAAGCAAAAGATCAGAAGATGAAGACTTTAACGGGCAAAACAAAGAAATTACCTCGAAGGCCATATGGGCAACAACCTCGAATGGCTCGGATTGGTCTTGAAAGTGGTGTCAATCATATGACTTCTTTGAATAACGCTCGTTTTAAGCCCGATGAAGCTTGGGATTTTCCTCTTCTCTGGTTTTAACTTTGGACATGTCCAATTTTTGAGAGGAAATGATGACAGATTAGGATACAGGGAGGGGTGATAATTGTGTGGCCGGATTTTGGGTAGTGGTCGAGCTTTTACTGCCGGTTGGAGATGGCGGAGAAGCAGGGGCGGCATTTAGGGTTTCACTGATTTAAGGCTTTTGGGTGGGGTTTGAGAGGTAAAAGGTAGATATGCATAGAGAGGAGGTGAAGGGGTCGTTTTGGTGTCAGTTTGGAAGGCAACGGCGTTGGCGCCACCGGCGAGTGGTAACAGCATTAGGGTGATTTAATTAGGGTTTGGGGATGAGGTCTTTGCAAAGAAGAGGGTGACTGAATGGGTGAGGAATTAATTTGACATATGTATTTTGGTTAATATATTCCAGACCGTTAGATTAAAAGGGATCAACGGTCCAGATCTTTTAAAAAGAAAACGTGGGGGTTGGACCGGCGCTTGAGACTTGGGCCTGGGCGGGTGGATTTAATGTTTGGGCTGATGAATTAACTGTGGCCCAATTTGATCAATTGTTTTTTTTTCTTTTCATTTGTATTTTATTTTCATTTTTGTATTTTGTAATTTAAATTTTTTTTTTATATTTTTTTTTATTTTTGTAAAAACTAAAACTAAACCCTAATTAAAATTTTAATTCTAAAAATTATTTAAAAAATTAATTATCAATTAAAATTGCCTTGGAACTATTTTTTGTGAATTTCTTTAAAATGTTCTAAAACAAATCATTACCTAATTAATACTAAAATGAAAAATGAAAAATAAAAAATCCTAAATGCAAATGCATATTTTGTATTTTTATATGACTTAACATGCACAAATAACATGCAAATAATTAACACAAAATTCACAAAATTTGTAAAACAAGAAAAAATCTTTTGTTTGGATTTTATGGGAATAACTCATATATAGGGCAAAAATCATGTGCTCACAGCTGCCCCTCTTTGCTCGGAAACACGAACAGCTTTCGTGCAAAGATAAGTGAGCAAATACGAGCGATTTTTGCCCGTTCGAGTATTCCGTTTTGAAACATTTTGAAAAGTTTTGACCGCACCCTGCTTCAGAGGTTGCCTACATATCCTGGGCTAAACAGGAATCAGGTCAGTGTAGTTCGGGAATATCTGGTAGCTGGGACTACCAGGAGCTGTGATTTCACTGATGTTGCTGCTATTACTACTCGTTGATCCCCTTATTACACCGTGTTAAAACAAAAGAAGCTAGCCTAAGCTATGAATTACAAAATCCTATCTATGTCTTCAAACTTGCACTTGTGTTGCCTTGAACTTGTATCTTCTGCTCCTACAATGGAATTCTTATTGTTGCCTTGACGATGTTTTGCCATTCCTCCTGGTGATGCTCGACTACTTCAATTTGAATTATGTGTCTATTTTTCAGGTGGACTCCTATTTACGATGCTTGGAAGGTATTCCCTTTGTTCTCCAGGTGGGCTCCTGATTGCGATGCTCGAAAAGTATTCCCTTATTCTCCAGGTGGGCTCCTGATTGCGATGCTCGAAAGTGTATTCCCTTGTTCTCCAGGCGGGCTCCTGATTGCGATGCTTAAAAATGTACTCCCTTGTTCTCCAGGTGGGCTCCTGATTTGAAAATGTATTCCCTTGTTCTCCAGGTGGGTGCCTGATTGCGACAAAATAGACAAACAAAGAAAATTTTCTGCCCCAGTATGGTGACTGGACATATCATGTTATCAGATGTTAAAATTAAAGGCTAAAATTTGGATTGTACTTCCCTTGTTTTTCAGATGGGTGCCTGCTTGCTACATTTGAAAAGATATTCCCTTGTTCTTCAGGTGGGCTCCTGCTTGCTGAATTTTTTTTTTTTTTTTTTGAAAAAGATATTCCCTTGTTCTTCAGGTGGGCTCCTGCTTACTATCTTTGAAAAATATTCCCTTATTCTTCAGGTGGGCTCTTGCTTGCTGACTTTGAAAAATATTCCCTTGTTCTTCAGGTGGGCTCCTGCTTGCTGAATTTTTGAAAAAAAAATATTCCTTTGTTCTTCAGGTGGGCTCCTGCTTGCTGAATTTGAAAGATATTCCCTTATTCTTCAGGTGGGCTTCTGCTTGCAATAACCATGCAAAACAAAGAAAATTTTCTGCCCCAGTTTGATAACTGGGCGTGTTGTGTTACCGAATATTAAACTTGAAAGATAAGACTTGCATTATACTTCCCTTGTTCTTCAGGTGGGTGCCTGACTGCTGTGTTTTGAAATGTATTCCCTTTTTCTCCAGGTGGGCGCCTGCTTGCCGAAATTGAAATGTATTCCCTTGTTCTCCAGGTGGGCGCCTGATGGCTGAACTTGAAATGTATTCCCTTGTTCTCCAGGTGGGCGCCTGACGCGATAAAACAGCCAAAACAACGAAAATTTTCTGCCCCAGTTTGATGGTTGGGTACATGGGTGAGTATTAAACGAAATTATTTCACCAACTATTATGGGAACCTAAACTATCTCTTCTTCCATTGTATTTGTTATCAAGGATCTTAAACTATTCCCATTATTCAGGAAGGTCCTGACTTCCACTCTATCTTGTGACCTAGACTGACCTTAAAACTATGTCCCATTATCCAGGAGGGTCCTAACAACTTTTAATTGAAACCTATTGCAAACTTTAGAACGAACTTATATTCCTTTGGTGTACGTTTATGCTAAACTACGTTTCTCATGATTGTTTTAAAATTTAAACTAAGTCCCATTTTTCAGGAGGGTCCTGACAACTCCTAACAATTACAAACCTAAATTATCTCTTCTAAAGGTATTACTCCAACTACATTTGTTATCAAAAGGTCTTAAACTACTCCCCATTATCCAGGAAGGTCCTGACAACTTCTAATTAAAAGGCTGTTTTAACCTAAACTATATCTATTGCAATTACGACTTCCACCATATTTTGTTATTTAAGCTGACCCTAAAACTACGTCCCATTATCCAGGAGGGTCCTGAAAACTTCTTAATTGAAACCTATCTTAAACATGCAAACTTTGGAACGAACTTATATTCCTTTTTATGCCAAGTTATGTTTCTCATGATTGTTTTGACATTTAAACTAAGTTCCATTTTCCAGGAGGATCCTGAGAATTTTCAGTCATACCTGTTCGGGTCCTGTATTTCTTTACGGAGGATTTCTCCAAAACTTCTGCCCCTGTTTCAATCAAAGAAAATCTTGTCAGTTTAAAATGTGGTGGTTGGTTTGTGGCCTTGAACTTTGATGACGATTGCTCTTTCACTTCCCATGATAGCTGATTTCCACTTGAATTCCTTGCCTGTCTTCTGACTATCCATTTTTCCCGCCGTCCTTGTCACAGAAAATACCTCTTCTCTGTTCAAACCCGCATCCCTTACGGCCTGACATTTACCAATCCCTTTTTTTCATGAATCTCAAAGCACGACAATTTCCATCCCTCTCAAAGTATATGTTGCTCTTTCTTGACG
>MU666058.1:0-14537 GCA_026770625.1 Nicotiana glauca | reverse complement strand
TGAATTCTGTGAAAAATTTGAAGAATTATGATATTAATATTGATATAGTTGACTTTGGTCAACATTTTGGTTAAACAGACCCGGACTGGTGATGTGACGGTCCCGGGAGGTCCGTAGAAAAATATGGGACTCGGGCATGTGCCCGGAGTCGAAATCCGAGGTCCAAAACCCCGGTAAAAGAATTTTTTTGTTAAATTGTTTTATGAAATTAATAAGGAAAATGGAAATGAAAATAAGTTAGAAAATATAGGTACCGGGCTCGTATTTTGGTTCCGATGCCTGGTACAGGTCTTAAATATGCGTTAAGCGCTTTCTATGAAATTTGGTCGAAATCGGACGTAGTTTGATGTGTTTCGGACCTAATAATCTAAAGTTAAAGGTTTATGAAGTTTGAAATGATAAATAATGTTTTTGGGGTTTGATTCATTGAATTTGATGTTATTTTGGTGATTTGATCGCTCGAGCTAGTTCGTAGGATGTTATTGAGTTAGTGTGTGTTTTTGGTTGGGAGCCCCGAGGGCTCGGGAGTGATTCGAAGGTGGTTCGGGTTGGTTTTGGCCTTAGGATTGTTGCAGAAAATGCTGTCTGTTGTTGCCCAGTTCTTTCTTCTATGCGATCGCATAACATTCCCCGCGATCACATAGTGTAAACTTCAAGGGTCCAGTTTTGTCCTATGCGAACGCATACCCCTTTCGCGTTCGCATAATGTTTACTTCAGAAGCCCAAAAATTTCCTTTACGCGATCACATTTGTCCCTTAGAGCATTTTTGCCCAGTGCTTTTAAATACCCAAAACAGTGTCATTACGGGATTTTTCATAAAATTTCACACGAGCTCCTCCTTTAAACCTTCCATAGACGAAATTCAAGCTCTCATTCCTCCATAACTCCTTGGGTAAGTAATCTTAACATCATTCCCTCATTATTTCTTCATCTAATTACTAAAAATCCTAGCCTAAAAACAGGAAATCAAGGTAGAAATTGGGGCTTTTGGGTAGAGTTAGGTTTTTGGGAATTTTGGGTGATTCAACCTCAATTTGGGGTCGATTCTTGAAACAAATTACATATTTGAACTCGTGGGGTCATGGGTGATTGGAGTTTGGTCCGAGCCTCGAGTTTGGACCATGTGGGCCCGTTTCGTATTTTGCTATTTTTGGAAGAATGATGGGAATTTCATTTCTAGACTATGGGACTATGTTTTTGAGATCTTATTGATACTATTGAATCGAATTGTGCCTAGATATCATTGTTTCAGAGTCGAATTCTAAAGGAAAAGCGGTTTTAGAGGTTTGATTGCTATTTTCGGACCGAGGTAAGTGTTTGATCTAACTTTGGCTTGAGGGAATATGATTAGAATATCGTAATTGCGATTTGCTAATTGATCGAGTGCGGTGTATAGGCATGGTGACGAGTATCTATACACTGGAGTCTAGCATGACCATGGGTCCTTGTTTGTACTTGTTTTTGAGATAATTTGGAACTCTTCTAAGCTAATTAATGATGACTACATAATTTGAAGAGTTTCATGAAATATTAATACTTTTAGAGCGTTGGCTCGAATGATAAATACTACTGAGTAGGAGATGAAAGTATTGAAAGGAGTTGTGATTGATCCCTTGGCGGGATGGTTTAAATATACTGAATATTTTCCCTTGCCGGGATGTGAAAGCTATTAATGTTGTTCCCTTGCCGGGACTTAGTTGTTAATTGTGTTATTCCCTTGCTGGGACATTTCTTATCATTGTCTATTTTTCTCTCACCCGTTTGGTTGTGACTGCTGTTTGGGTGAGGAAGAGTGTTAACGCACGAAGTGTCATTCCGTGCTATTTTTGATTATATTTGCACGAAGGTTCATTCCGTGCTATATTTTGACTGTTTATGCACGAAGGGACATTCCGTGCTCTGATTTGACTAATATTGCACGAAGGGTCATTTCGTGCCATGAAATGAGAATTATGTGAGGGAAAGCACGAAGGGTGATGCCGTGCATTTTATTCGATTGCTTTGGGAGAGGATGAGAGTAAAATCTTGAAGGTTGATGCCGTGCAACTATTGATTTTCTTATGATTTGGTAGTTATTATTGTGCCCTGTCTCTTAATTACGCTGATGAATCTTATATTCAGATTGTACTTCGCCACAGCATGTTTCCCTCCCTTTAACTGCCTAGTTCGATATTTCTTTTCCTTATATTATATATATATATATATATATATATATATATATATATATATATATATATATATATATATATATGTATATATATATATATATATATATATATATATGTATGTATGTATATTGAATTGTACAGGTTGATTTGGTAGTCCTGTTTAGTCTCGTCACTACTTCGCCGGGGTTAGGACAGACACTTACCAGCACATGGGGTCAGTTGTGCTGATGCTACACTCTGTGCATTTTTTTGTGCACAGATCCAGGAGCAGCTTTCGGATAGCAGCAGTAGAATTTTATCCGGGAGCTATCTTCAGTCCAGGGAATCTCGAGGTAGCCTAGCTGGAGTTCGCAGGCCGAAGTCCCTTTCCTTTATTTGAGTTTGTTTTCATTGTTCCGAGACAGACATATGTATTTTATTTCAATCAGACTTGTATGCAGCACTCTTTAGTAGCACGTGAGCTAGTGATACCAGATTTTGGGTAGTGATGTATTATTAACTTCCGCAATCGATTTCATTTTATTAAACTTAAAGACTTCCACATTTATTTAATTGTTTTCTAGTATATTATATTGTTAAGATTGGTTAGATTATGTTTAATGTTTGGCTGGCCTAGCTCCGTTAGTAGGCGTCATCACGACGCCCGATGGTGGGAAATCCGGGTCATGACAATACTACCTTGTTTCGTATACCATTTATTAATAATCATTTGTAAAGATTCCTGTTGATTTGGAATATGTCCTGTTAATTCAAACCATTTAAAGAATTCGATATTATATCTGATTCTTTTCATATCTTTAATCCACTTATCTTTGAAAGATAATCTTTGGGTTTTAGGGTATGTTTCAAAATACCATTTTATCTTAATACTACTATCTGGGTGTTCCCATTGATCACCTAGACTTTTCCAGTCTATTTTAAAATTATTTTCTTCTTTAATGACTCCAAGTTGGTCATTATGATCAACTGTTTCTGCGCTTGGGCTTCTAGGAGTGGTCTTAAAAGGACCCTTTTGATAGATCACTTTAGGGACAGTTTTATTAAAATCTACCCCTTTGATTTTTCTATCTAGTTCCTCAATTAGTTCTTCGTCACTTTTATTACTATGACTTTCCTCTGGAGTTTTGGAAGAAAAAGGTCTACTGAATGACATTCTTCTACTAGAGGAGGATTCGTTCATTGAGCTAGACTTTAAGAATTTTAAGTCTGTTACTCCAGAGGGATATTGGATGACTTGTTCAATGTATGAACTTTCTAGTTCATATTGCGGTTGAGTTATTGCTTCAAAGCGCCACTCATCTTTAGATAATATGTCATTCCATCGAATCATTCTAGGGACGAAGGTATTGCTATGTTCTTGGTTTGCTTCCATGAGCATAGTTACTCCTTTATTGCTTTCAATTTTAGCTTTAGGGGCTAAAGTTGTTTTAATTAGTTTGTAATATACTCTATATATTATAGCTATTTCTTTAGTATTAACATTGCTATTCATGTTTTTTGTTTTAATATTAAGAGTTAAGGTACCCAAAATATTCTGGTCATTTATGTCAACCGAATAGTTAGGATAACAATTAAAGTAACAGGGCCTTGGGCTAAGTTACTTTGTAAAACTCCTAATAGTGAATCATCAAAGTTTAATAGTCTATCATCTCTTAGTAAGAGACAAAGAGGTGTGTCTAAACCTAATCTGTAAAGAGGTTTAACAACTATTTGTACTAGTCCAACATGTAGAAAGTTATATTTCTTTCTGCATTGCTAAATGTCGTGTTTAGCTAATAACTTGATTGTTTCAATCGAGTTATTTATAGCAACTGTTGATTCGCAAGTTTTGATATTATAATTTTTTATAAAATCAAAATTACCAGTGTGATATATGGTGTTGAAGGCTCACATTAAAAGTCAAAGATGCTACTTTTAACAAATTAGCATTATTAGACTCAGGTGCAGATAGAAATTACATTTCTGAAGGAATAATACCTACTAAATATCTTGAGAAATCTACTACAAAATTATACTCCGCTACGGGAGAAAGATTAAAAATTGATTATAAATTATCAAAAGCCCATATCTGCAATAATGGGATATTTTTTATAAATGACTTTGTAGTAACTAGAGATATCAATGAAGAAATAATCCTTGGATTACCTTTTATAACTCAAATAAAACCTTATTATGATGATTTAGGTGCTTTACGCACTAACATATTAGGAAAAGAAATAAAATTTCCTTATCTAAACCCCATTTCTCAAGAAGAAAGTAATTTTATAAAAAAAAAATAATTTTCAAAATAAATGTTTTGTCTAACCAGGTTAGATATTTACAAAATGATATAAAGGTTCACAAAATTGAATAAACTTTAAAAACCCCGGAGATGGAAGCTAAAATAAAACAATTCCAAAAACAACTTGAATTAGAAGTTTGTTCAGATTTACCCAACGCCTTTTGGGGAAAAAGGCATATAATAGAATTACCTTATATTAAAGAATTTAATGAATAGGCTATACCTACAAAGGCAAGACCAATTCAAATTAATCATGAATTAATGGAAACTTGTAAAAAGGAAATTAATGACCTTCTTCAAAAGAAGATTATTAGACCCTCAAAGTCTCCAAAGAGTTGTTGTGACGACCCGGCCCATCGTCACGTGAGTTACCGCCCTGTTTCTCCCATATTATGTTGTTCTATGTTTCAATATTAGTATTTGAGTTGATAGGATAGAATTGAATTGGTTTTAGTTGGAAATGAGGCACTTAGCCTCATTGAAGGAAGCTTGTTTTGGAAAAGTCAATCGGAAGTTGATTATATAGTTAGAGGGCTCGGATGTGAATTCCGGTGATTTGGTTAGCTTCGAGGGATGATTTTTGACTTAGGAGTGCGATCGGAATTGATTTTGGACGATCGGTGTAGAATTAGTCTTGAATTGGCGAAGTTTGAATTTTGGCGAATTCCGGTTGATAGGTGAGATTTTGATCCGAGGGTCGGAATAGAATTTCGAGAGTTATAGTAGCTTCGTTAGGTGATTTTGGATATGTCTACAAATTTTCTGGTCATTCGAACATCGTTTGGTTGGGTTTTTGATCGAATGCACATTTCGGAAGTTTTGAAGAAACTTAGGCTTGAATCCGATGTGAAATGATGGTTTTAGTGTTGTTTGACGTGTTTTGATGATTGGAACAAGTTCGTATGATGTTCTGAGTTATGTTGGTGCTTTTGGTTGAGGTCCCGGGGACCTCGGGTGGTTGAACGAGAGAATTTGAAGTTGGAAGTTTTGCTGGTTTTGTCGCAGCAGGTATTTCCGCATCTGCGGAAGGGAGACCGCAGATGCGGCTTCGCGGAAGCGGAAGAAGCTCCGCAGGTGCGAAAAGTTGTGTGTTCAGCAATGTCCGCATAAGCAGAAGTCTTGACCGCAGGAGCGGTATTGCGGGTGCGAGTTTTGGACCGTAGAAGCGGTCATGCCCCTTAAGTGAAAGCTCGCAGAAGCGGAAGAAGACCGCAAGAGCGGTTACCGCAGAAGCGGTTGTGTGGCTGCAGAAGCGAAAGTTGCTGTGGTCAGAAGGGTTTTAAAATGGCATTTTATCCACGACTTGGGGGCTATTTTCCTCCATTGTTGAGCATCTTGGAGAGCTTTGGGTGAGAATTTTCGAGGGTTTTGACTGAGAATTGAATGGAGGTAAGTTCCTTGGCCTAATTATTCAAGTTTATGGTACAATTAACATGGAAATTGGTGGAAATTCATTGAAAAGGGGTAAAGCTAGGACTTGAGTTTTAATATTTCAAATTGGAATTTGATAGGTCATTTGAGCTCGAATTTGGGAGTTCTTGGTATGTATGGACTCGTGGCGAGACGAGGAATCCGGTAATGTAAGTTTTATAATTTTTCGAGAAGCGGGCCCGGGGCTTGGGTTTTGCTAGTTTCGAGATTCTTGATATTTTTCGATTGTTTTCGATTGGGTATTGTTCCCTTAGCATATTGTAATGCATTCGCTCTGATTTTGGTTAGATTCGACGCGTGTGGAGGCCGAATTGAGGGGCAAACGCATCGCGAGCTTGACGTTTTGCCGGTTCGAGGTGAGTAATACTTGTAAATGATATCCTGCGGGTTTGAAACCTCGAATTTGCGTATCATAGTGCTGTATTGAGGTGACTTGCATGCCGGATATGAGCGTGGGGTAGAGCACCGTTGGAGATTGTGACTTGGTCCGTCCCGGTTGTTGATTTTACTGTGTAGTTGACTGTTACTACTTGTTATCATCATAGTTTGGACTGATTTCTATGTTTGGGCTTCGTGCCAATTACGTGAATCCTTCGGGGATTGAGATTTCTGTTTAGCATATCTTGCATATCATTTGGCTTCAGTCCAAGGTTTTAAATACTGTTTTGCAACCTCAGCCAATATCTATGTTTTGAAAACTCAAATGATACTTTAAATACTATTTCGGGCTGAGAATTTCTGTTTTATAAATGCCCAAGGGGTTTATAATGTTTTCTGGACTATGCATGGATCGGGATGCACGCCGCATCAGTGACTTGAAACAGTGGTAACAATGACACTATATGATATGACTTGAAACAGTGGTAACAATGACACTGTATGATGTGACTTGAAATAGTGATAACAATGGCACTGTATGATATAAATTGGTCCGGTAACATTGCTGACCGGCCAGGTAACATTGACTGACCAGTATATTACGCTTGGGCTGTAGGAGCCCCTCCGGAGTCTGTACACACCCCCAGTGAGCGCCTTCGACGATAAATAATATGCATGGTTGGCTCGGGCTGCACGCCGCAGCGGTCATGTGCATTGCATTGCATTCACACATTGGTTCCTGTTTGTACTATGTGGCATGACATTCATCACTCTCATATCATTGGCATCCATGCTATATCTTGCATTGTGTACCAGATACCCTGGTGTTATTTGTGAATAGAGTGTTGAGCCTGAGAGGCTGATGTTATACTTTGTGAGTTGGGAGTGAGCCCGCGGGGCAGATACTGTACTGAGAGGTTGATATTGAGCCCGAGGGGCAGATTTCTGATTATTTCTTACTTGTTGAAATTATTTTTGCAACTGTTGAAAGGATCATTTTCAAAAAAAAAAAGGGTTTTAAACTGAGCCAAGATATTTCTAAAGATTTTACCGTTTTCACTGATTTTCTCAATTGAAGGGTTTTTCTCTGCTTCTATACAGCATGATGATATGTTTTACATGATTTCTTACCGCTCAGTTATTATTTAGTCTTATTACTATTGAGTTGGAAGTACTCACTTTACTCCCTGCACCTCGCGTGCAGTTGCAGGTATTGTTCACCCGGTAGCGGGTTATTAGCGGACCAAAGACCTTAATATGGTAGTTGAGCAAGGTGACCGCCAGCGTTCGGGGCACCGCACTTCATCTTTGAATTCCGGTTTTTATCTTGTATAAATAAATTATTGGCCCTATAGTAGTGTTCCTATTCCTTAGATGCTCGTGACTTGTAACACCCCGGTCGGGTTGTGTTGAGAGATAAATATTAGTTATTAATGCTAATAAGTCGTATTATTTGTTCATTTATAGTTATTAATTGTTAAATAGGGCATTGTTGTTCTGTTGGCTGACCTTCTCTTCACGAGAGGCGCCATCACGACCGGGTTTGGGAATTGGGTCGTGACAGTTGTGCAACTTTCTATGTTAATAAAAATGCAGAGAAAGAAAGAGGAGCTCCCAGATTAGTTATTAATTACAAACCTTTAAATAAAGTATTACAATGGATTAGGTACCCAATACCTAATAAAAGAGATTTATTAAAATGAACCTATAAGGCTAATATTTATAGTAAGTTCGATATGAAATCCGGATTCTGGCAAATTCAAATTGCTGAAAAGGATAAATACAAAACTGCCTTCAATGTCCCTTTTGGAGTATGAATGGAATGTAATGCCTTTCAGTTAAAAAATGCCCCATCGGAATTTCAAAATATAATGACTAATATATTCAATCCTTATAGTAGTATGTTAATAGTCTATATTGACTATGTATTAATATTCTCAGAGGACATAGATTCTCACTTCAAGCATCTTAATACTTTCTTTAAGATAGTAAAATATAACGGCCTAGTAGTCGTGCTAAGAAAGTTAAGTTGTTCCAAACAACTATTAGATTCTTAGGACACGACCTCTACCAAGGTACTTATAAACCAATCTGTAGAGCCATATAGTTCTCATCCAAATTTCCTGATGAAATTACTGATAAAACCCAACTTCAAAGGTTCTTAGGAAGCCTTAACTATGTCGCAGATTTTATTCCTGATATTAGAAAAATTTGCGAACCACTCTATAAACGCCTTATGAAGAATCCTATCCCATGGTGTCTAGAGCAAACAAACAAGGTTAAGAAAATCAAATCTATTGTTCAGAAGCTCCCATGCCTAGGTATTCCAAATCCTGAAGCTTTCATGATAGTTGAAACCGATGCTTCGGATGAAGGATATGGTGGAATTCTTAAACAACGAATTTCTTCAGAATCTCCAGAACAATTAGTTTGCTTCACTTCTCGTATCTGGAATCCGGCTCAAAAGAATTATAGTACAGTCAAAAAAGAGATTTTGTCTATAGTACTATGTATAACTAAATTTCAAGATGACTTGATAAACAAAGAATTTTTATTAAGGGTTGATTGCAAATTAGCCAAAGAGATTTTACAAAAAGATGTTAAGAATCTTATTTCAAAACAAATTTTTGCTAGATGGCAAGCACTGTTATCCAGCTTTGATTTTGAAATCAAATTTATCAAAGGAGAAAATAACTCTTTACCTTATTTTCTAACCAGAGAATTTCTACAGGAAAAAATGAGACCAAGTCAGAAGGGTCCGTTTAGGGCCTCACCCAAACGAGAGAATAAATATTCTGCCCTTGCAGAATATTTCCCATCACTACCCGTGAGACCACAACTAAATTTAATGGTTACCCCTCCGAGAGTGCCCTCTCAAAACAAACCCTTTACCATGACAATACTTGGAACTATTCCAAAGAAAGATGGTCCATTTCAACAAGCTTCTTCGAAAGCTTCAACAAGCCAAAATGGAAAGACTCTAACCAGTGCAGATTATGCTATGAAGAGCCCAGAATCTTTCGCTCAAGCAGTAAACCTAAACACTCCCACAAAGGTAGAGGAAAAGAAACCAGTTTCTTCTGAAAGAGAAACATTCGAACTAATTCCAAAAGAACCGATCAAGGTTCTAGCACTAGAGAAAGGTTATGAAAATTATGACTTTGCAGACCTAATCAGACCCTGTTGCACAGGCAGGAATTATGTTGAAACCAGCGACCCCCTAAAAACAAGGAGGCTCTATGAATTCATTTTAACAGATACAAGATCAATGTCATTTGAGCATACTCTCTATGATGAAAGAGACCCTATAGGAATTAGAATTTCCAAATTCACTATTAACAAAGTGATAAGTCCATTTGAATGGAAGATGGATAATTTACACACCCCAATCGGGTTATCAGTTCAATATAGGCCCCAAACCTATAATTTTAAAGACTACATGGATGCATGGTTCAAGTTTTGGTACCTACGCCCCAAGACACACACATGGTTTGTCAAATATAGCGAACAAGACCAAAAGTCAGTCATTCCTAGATAGTTTTATGACTGGTGGAAAACATTCGGTGGAACAGAGCAAACAATGCCCAAAAGTTTCCACATGCACTATAAGAGGTTCCAAATAGAAAACGAAATCTCTACCCTACCTAACCACATAAAAGAATGCAAATATTACTTTGCAAAAAGAATTTCATTTATTATTAACTGGTCATTTGACATAGAGCAAAATTGACCGTATTAAATATTTAGTGAAAACTCCCAAAATTAAAGGTTGGATCCCTGAAGTTAAAGAAACCAGGAAATCTAAGTCAGTCAAAACAGATTTAAGCATCTCTCGCAAAGAGTTAAAAAAGAAGCTATAGGATATGTTAGCAAATATTGAATCAGCAAATCCAATCCAGGTACAAGCTATCATAGAAGCAACCTCAAGTTCATCCTCTGCAGAAAGCAGAAAAAATGGAGATATGGAAGATCTAGATGGGATAGCTCAAGCATACGCCCATTCTAGCAGATAAACAGTCACTTGCCTCTTCAGAAAAGAAGAAAATGACATTTGCCCCTTCAGAAAAGAAGACAATGACACTTGACCTTTCAGAAAAGGAGAAAGTGTCACGACCCCAATCCCGGTCGTGATGGCGCCCAAAACGATTGCTAGGAAAGCCCGACCAATTAACACTCACAACTCAATCACACAACCCATTTCCAATTTATAACATTAAATTACCGTTTAACAAGTCTATTAACCAATAATTTAGATAGAGACAGTATGAATCACTGACTTAGTCAACATCTCCCAAAGACCTGGGGTTATGAGTCTAGAGCCTCTAAGATAACAAAATAATACACTCTCAGTAATACTGATGTTCTAAAATGCGGAAATAATAAAGGAATAGGGGAGGAGTCGAGTCCTGTGAACGTCAGACAACTACCTCGACAACTCTTGAGAAACTCTGAAGCAGCAAATAGCTCAACTATGCTCCCGTGACACCTGAATCTGCATACGTGGCAGGGAGTAAAGTGAGTACTTCCAACAGTAAGCATATGAATGCGATATCAGGTAGTGCAAGTCCGCACACAAGTTAGCCCCTCGAGCACATCACTCTATTTACAAATAACACCGGGGTATCTGGTAAACAGTGCAAGAAATAGCATTGATATCAATGATATGAGAGTGCTAAATGTCATGTCACGTAGTACAAACAGGAATCAATGCGTGAATGCAATGCAATGCACATGACCGCTGCGGCTTACAGCCCGATCCATTTGGGTACCCGCGCTCACTGTGGGGGTTCAGACTTCGGAGAGGATCATACAGCCCAAGCGCAATATCAACATCACACCGTTGCGGCGTGCAGCCTGATCCATCCTCAGTCTAGAAATGCACACATAACACTGCTGCGGTGCGCAACCCGATCCATGCTCAGTCCAGAAATCCACACAAGCCCCTTGTGCAATAGTAAAATAGCAGTTCTCAGCTCAAAACGTCAATAAAATATAATGTAAGTTTTCAAATCTTAGAAAGATGGCTGAGTTTGCAAAATAGTATTTAGAACCTTGGACTGAGATGAAATAATATGCAACGTAATGCAAAAATAGTTATATCAATCCCTAAAGGATTCAAATAATCGGCACGAAGCCCAAAACATGGCAATCAGCCCAAATCATGATAGCATCAAGTAGTTTTCATTCAATCACACAGTAAAATCAACAACTGGGATGGACCAAGTATCAATCCCCAACGGTGCTCTACCCCACCCTCACACCTGGCGTGCAAGTCACCACAATACAGCACTATGATGTGCAAATCCGGGGTTTCAAACCCTCAGGATATCATTTACAAGTATTACTCACCTCGAACCGGTGAAATCTCTAGCTCGCAATGCCTTTGCCCCTCAATTCAGCCTTCACGCGCATCGAATCTAACCAAAATCAGAGCGAATGCATTACAATATGCTAAGGGAACAATGCCCAATCAAAAACAATCGAAAAATATCAAAAATCTCGAAACTAGCAAAACCCGAGCCCCGGGATCACTTCTCAAAAAATTATGAAATTCACATTACCGGACTCCTCGTCTCGCCACGAGTCTACCCATATCAAATTCATTAAAATGGGAGTCCATTTGACCCCTCAAATTCCAAGTTTACACTTTCTTAGGTTTCAAGCCCTAACCACCATTTTTAACCCTTAAATCCTTGAATGTCAGTGATTAAAACAATGTTTTTACACCATAATAACATATTCCGAGGCTACTAATTTATACCTGATGGAATCCCCTTCGAATCCTTTCCAAATCGCCCAAAATCGCCTCTTCCCGAAGTCTCAAATGCTTTCTTAACTTCTGAAATTCGCGAACACTGTTCACTATAACACCAGACCTTTTTCCGCTTTTGCGATCCTTTGACCGCACCTGCGGTAACGCTTTTGCGACATATTGACCGCTTATTCGGTCTAACTTAAAACCATAGGGGACCGCTTATGCGATCCAAACATCCGCTTATGCGGGTTCCTCCAACCGCTTCTGCGGTCTTCATTCCACTTAGACGGCCCCGCTTCTTCTTATGCAGAAATCACCTAGGCCACTCAAGATCGCTTCTACGACTTCCCCACCGCATTTGTGGAACCGCTTAAGCGGCTCCTTTTCCGCAGATGCGGAAAATACCAGAAAGCTGAGACATCAGACCAGCAACAAATGCCTAAAACCTCCGTTTAACCAACCGAAATCACCCTGAGGCCCCCGAGACCTCAACCAAAAACACCAAAACATCCAACAACCTTATTCAAACTTGTTCCAATCATCAAAAAACTATCGTTAACATCAGTATCATCAATTATGATCAAATCAAAGCCTAAATTTCTTAAAAACTTCTGAATTGCATATTCGATCAAAACTCCAACCAAACGATGTCCGAATGACCTGAAAATTTGCAGACATATCCAAATAACCTAACGAAGCTACTGCAACTCACGGAATTCCATTCTGACCCTCGGATCAAAATATCACCTATCCATCGGAATTCGCCAAAATTCCAACTTCGCCAATTCAACCCTAATTCTACACCGGACCTCCAAATTCAATTACGACCGCACTCCTAAGTCACAAATCATCCCCCGAAGCTAACCAAATCACCAGAATTCACATCAGAGCCTTCTAACTATATAGTCAACTTCCGGTTGACTTTTCCAAAACAAGCTTCCTTCTAAGAGGCTAAGTGCCTCATTTTCAACTAAAACCAATTCAATTCTATCCGACCCATTCAATTACTGATATTGAAACATAGAGCAACATAATATGGGGGGAAATGGGGCAGTAACTCACGTGACAACGGGCCGGATCGTCACATCCTCCCCAACTTAAACAAACGCTCATCCTCGAGCGTGCCCAGAGTTGTCCTAGAAGCCAACCAAGAACTGAACAACCTTACCAGGCATATACCCGGGGTGATCCCACGTCACCCTATCTCTTATAGGTCGAAAAACACAACATGGCTGAAATTACCCAATCCAGTCTAGCCATGATTCACAGAACTACTTTTTCACTTCTGAAACCATCAACACGATCAAACCTCGCACCTATACTTTGAATAGCCCCGAACCGGCTGTAATAACCCATACTTGCAACCTCAATGAAATCACATGATATACCACATAATCCAGCACTCGAAGCAATAACTTCTATTCACAGCATTTGCCCACAACACCCGAATACCGGTGGAAAAACCTCTTATCAACAAAGGTCTTATTCTAGAACTTCCATATACTGCCAACGAATAATGAAACACGCAATAAACTGTATCAATTTCTCAGATAAACCATTCATGAAGTTACTCCCCTTTTTGACTAATACCACAACAGATTTTCGGGCCCAAACCTCGATATAAGCCCTCTAATCATTTGAAATCACCTCTGTTCACATTCATTAATTACTCCAACGATCACCTCGAATTCAACGCACCACTCTGGTGATATGACACCTCATCACAGGCCTAACCCACAACTTGCATAATCCACGCACCAATGGTGGGCGGTCTGAACATACTTAAATCATGACAAATGGCTCAAACAAAAGAGCTGTAACTCAAATTTCTCGGTACTATCACAACCCAAGGCTGGGACCCCGTCCCACATCATAGAAATAGAATACCTGAATCTACCCCGAAGGGTCTAATCTCCACGTAGCCTCGCTGCAATGCGCGATCTTATCCAAACACTGTTACACATGAAGTACCTCAAGTTGCTATGCTCAAAATAGACATCCACGCACAGATTGATGTCTGAAACCAAGCAATCCATCACACCCACAGTGAAGTAAGTAATATACACCCTTAAATCCTGAAAGGACATAACTGATGCACCATTCACCGAGCAACACCCAATACGGACTTTCTTCAGAAACCAGGAAGCAAGACATACCAAGTAACTTATGGAAAACTATTCTCAACATCACACTGTTGCGGCGTGCAACCCGATCCAGATAACATACCCATGGCGGCGTGCCACCCGATCCATGCATATATCTCACCGAAGGATATGCACATCGAGCCATATTTGCTCATTACAACAAAATTCTGAGTGCATAACAATATCTACATATAGCATTGTAAGCTACAAAACTCAAACACAACTGAGGTCCTTCCCCCTCAACTTCCACTATGAATCTCGATAGCACCGCACTATATGTGCCCACAGTCCAAAAACCATAACACCTCACAGCACCGAAAGAGCAACTCATAGATCTCCCTAGATCACTAACAAGCTCAATAACGAGAGATTAAACCTA